>JALLOT010004726.1:0-10037 GCA_036939595.1 Thalassiosira livingstoniorum
GGAAGACAATTGTGTTAACACCTCCCTACAAAAAAGTTGTATTTAGGAATAAAAAAGGTCATTGGTAATGATGGATTATCATCAATCATCAACCATCAATCATCACTGACTTAGACTTAGAAAAAGATAGACAAGAAGAGTTCACAACAGATCAAATATCAACTTCAAATTAAATGGAATTGTTTGGGCATTATGTACTATTTACTGTTTTACTAAATACTTTGAGTGTTTAAAAGCAACTTTTGTTGAGAACGTTTTTGTCATTTACATGTTACTTTCAGAATTATAGTTTTGGTTAGGATCACAATTATCTTGTGAATCAAAAAGTTGGCCATTTTAGTGATTCTTCATGAGTCTGCAGTATCATACATACTTAGCATAAAAAACAACTAAAAAATAGTAGCACTATCTTTGATTTAAAAAAATATTCTATTTTTTTCAGCATCTATGTATGGGTATTAAATAATAAAGTTATTTTCTATAGATATTTCTTGACAAACTGTGCTACACTGGATAAAAGGTTTTCTCACTGTATGTTCTGCATTTATTTGAGTATTTCAATTTCAACTCCTGATTTTTATCACTTTCAGAAAAAAGACATGTTTCAAAATTTTGAATAAAAGTGTTTCAAAAAGTATTCATGAAAATCATATTACATTTTTTCAGATAACAGCCCACAAACTGTCTTTTTTAGCTCTTTTATTTTTTCAATTCATTTAGGGTCATGTTTTTAGATTAAAAACACCAAAGTGCATCTCTAATGTGCTTACTGTAATATTATGTCTCAATCACAGCTCACACCAGTATTGGTGCTGGTGTTTGATAGCCTTACTCTGGCCAATACAGTCTATTCTCAATAAGAGCACTCATTCAGAAATAAAACAAACAGAAATATATATGCATACTAATATTTATGAAACAAAATGAGACAAGAGAGTGGCTATCAAAGAATGAGAAACAACTGACCATTTTTATTCCTAAATACAACTTTTTTGTAGGGAAGAGTTAACACAATTATTTTCCCTTGGTGCTGAGGCACCTACAAACAATTCTGGAATTCATACCTCTCAAAATACTAGTTTCTAGAAGTAACTAAATACACCCCCTTTGCCCCCCCCCCCAAATGATTTTAAATAATATATGCACCTCAAATATAGTTTGGTGTCTCCAATCCACTTAATATGTACATAGGAGACAAATTTTGATTTGTATTAATTCATTATATATTGACTGAGTTTTGTGGTAACAAAGTAGAGCTCACAGCTTACATGGATTGCAATTACTTCAGAAATCTAAAACCTCAACCTGGTCTCAGTTAAAATTGAAGGAGATCAAAGAAAAAGGACCATTAAACTGCATTATTGATTGACTCAATATTCAAATGCACAAGTTTTCCAAATACCTCTCAGCTTATGTTCCACAACTGTAAATTGTTATTGCATAAAAATGCAACAAATTGAGTCAACTTTTCCACCAGTCATCAGCTTTGTCAGACATCACAAATCACATTCAAAAGTACACTGCATTCATTTTTATTATCAAGGTGCATAATATGTTTTGCACTTTAATGCGCAAATAAACTATTGCCAAATAGTCATTTTGAAGCTTGCAGTGCAACTAGGAACTACTCTGAATTTCAAGTTAGTCTGTCTGTCACTCCTTAAGGCCTTACTTTCATTTTGGTACCGCACAATCACTCTATGTAGAGTATGGGCTATTCTATCCAATAAGAAAGTTATTACCATACTTCTCTACCTTTTTGCCACTGTCTGTTGGGTCAGCCTACCAGATTTTCTGAATCCTATCAATTTTGGAGCTACAACTGATTTGACCACATGTTTAGTATTGCTGTGAAGAGTAGATTATAACTCTAGAATGTAGATTTGCTGATTTTGGATTTTTGCAAAGTGCCACTCCTATGTAAGATTTAGTATATTATTACGTAGACCCTACTGGAATCATTTGCATCCTTCCTACAGATTTGCATGGTAGACAACTACAATAACATAACTACTCTAACAACCACCGCCCACCACCAACAGCCTCCAACAACAATCGATAGCTACAAGCAAGCTGATGCAACAGCTAACAGTTGAATGCATTGGATGTGGTGGTTGCATGCACTACAACTGCTGTATCCAATGCAACTGTTGCATTGGATGCAGCAGTTGCAATGGTTGCATCTGCTGCAACCGGTGCAACTGGTGCATTAGTTTCAGCTTCCAGCGGGATGCAGTGGATGCAGCGGTTGCAATGGTTGCAGCTGCTGCGACTGCTGCTGCTGCATCCACTGCAGAAGTCACAATGGTTGCAGCCTGCTGTGACCAACGATGCAACTGTTGCATCTTGCATTGGATACAGCGGTTGCAATGGTTGCATCTGCTGCAACCGCTGCAACGAGTGCAACATTTGCATTGGTTGCATCGGTTGCAATGGTTGCATCTGCTGCAACTGCTGCAACCGTTGCATCAGTTCTAGCGGGATGCGGCGGATGCAGTGGTTGCAATGGTTGCATCCGCTGCAACTGTTGCATCCACTGCAGCAGTCACAATGGTTGCATCCACTGCATCCCGCTGCAACCAACAATGCAACTGTTGCATTGGTCACAGCGGTTGCATCCACTGCCTCCTGCTGCAACCGCTGCATCATTTCCAGCGGGATGCAGCAGTTGCAATGGTTGCATCCACTGCAGCAGTCGCAATGGTTGCAGCCGGTTGCAACAGTTTTATTTATTGCATCTGCTGCAACCATTGCAACTGGTGCAACAGTTGCATTGGTCACAGCGGATGCAAAAATTGCAACCGCTGCGACCAGTGCATTGGTTACAGCAGTTGCTGTTGTTTCATCTGCTGCATAATGGTGGAAATCTAGGCCATATTAATGGCTTTTAGTAGTGCTATCAACTAGGCAAAAAGACAGTAGATACCCTAGGTACCAATACCCAAATACAACAATTTTTAAAAATGTAATTTCTAGCAAATCTATATGCCATATCCTTTTTCAGCATCACAAAAAATCATTTTGCATATGAACACTGCATCAAAGTTGTGAATACTGGTAGGATTCAGAAAATGGCCCTTTTTTCAGGGAGGCTGACCCGACAGACATCGTTACTTATCTATGTCATTTTATTATCATACTACAACTACCTACTTATCATTATTATTTTTAATTGTGCTGTCACCATGGGAAAAAAGACTAAGAAGCAACTCCAGAATGTAGGTCAAAAGCTTGTGCCACGTGCAGCAGGGTCAACATCCTTGACATCTGTAGCAGTGGCTGTGCACAAAAGTTCTGATGCATCAACCAGTACAGATGATTTAACCATTGTAGACCTCCAACACTTGGCTGCTGTCAGTACCATAAATTCTGCCAATGCTGCCAGTGTCACCAATGCTGCTGATTTTGCCGTTGTCACTGACTATAATGCCTTTGGGGCAGGTGCTGCATGTGCGCAACCTTTGCAGCAGGATACAGGAGTTTTGCATGCTTCCAACACACCTCAAGGTGCACAAGTAGACCCCGTGCATTCAGAGGTAACCACACACACCAAAGACTCCATTGTCATACCTATTCATCCCTTCCCAATCCCCAACCTTGCATCCATCCTCAACCCCAAATCTTACACCCTCCAATTTACCCAGCAGTCCTTTCAGTATTGTACCAACATGGGATGCAGCTGCAATGCCTCCACCCCCCCCCACAAAAACACCAACTGTGTTAAATCCTATACATATGTCAATACAATAAGTTTCATTGTTTTGAACTTTAATTGTAACAACAATATGTTGCCAGACTCACTTATCTTGTCAATTCCAAATTAGACCATACCACACCTCCTATTGTAGATACACAAATAATGTGCACCAACTCCAACAATGCTTCAACTGTGTCAATTATTACCACACCCTCAGAAATATCATCTGCAAAAAAATACACTTACCCAGATTTGCCCATATGTGTCATGTGAGCAACAATAACCAACTTCTATGGAAAATTATTTCCAAACAGTAGACACAAAACAAACATCATTTTCTAAATACAACAAAATTCAATGCAACAGCCCACCTCCTCCACCCATACCATGACCTTGTACACAACTACAATGTGCATGAAATAGCAATAATTTCCCCCCCTACCTTGCCTGTTGCACCACTACAAGCAAAGCAAAATAGTTCATGTGATGTTAACAACACCAACAATTTGAAACCCTGTTCCCAAGTTAAACTCACATGCCAAAATGCCAACACTGAAAATGAAATGTGTTCATGCCCAATTTGCACTATTCAAAATATCAATTTGTCCAAGGACTCTGACCCAACTACCAGCAGCCAAAGCAGCAATGACAAAGCAAGCAAAGCATCATTCAATAATTCAACTCCGGGAACACCAGACACAGAATTGCTGAAAAATTTTGTGTCACAAATTCAAATTTATTGAACAATTTAGACATCTTTATGGAGCATCACAATACTGATGAAGCAATACACTCTATTATGCCTAAGACTACTGCACCTCAGCTTAAATCTAAACACCTCTGTTTTGATCCATTATCACCACTTCTGGGGTATAGGTGACAACCAATTGCCAGAAATAACCTCAAAAATCATTCAAAAACACAAGATCTGGAAATGCACAAGAAGCAAAAGATGCTACAAGCTGTTCCTGTGTTACAAAATGCTGTATTATTACTAACTGAAAGAATATTCCAAAAATTTAGATGATTTGGATACCCAAAAAGCCACTGCACTTGCTTGTTTTTTAGCCACACCAGAGGTATTACCTTACTTGCAGTTGCAGGCCAAGTGTTTTTACACAGTAGAAGCTGAGGTAGAACATAAAACAGTGCACAACCTGAAAAAATTGATGGAGAATAATACTGACTGCTCACAAAAAGGTTGACACTCAAACAATGCAGCTAGTGTACAAATAGGAAATCTTGTGTCCATTGTTGGTACGTCTACAAAAATGCTGATGGAATGATAACAAATTATTTTTTTGCTTAGGAAGAAATTCAACAAATATGGGACTAGTGTCAAAAAAGCATTATGATGAGGCAGTGAAAAAAGAGATCAACTACATAATAAGGGAAAAAAGACTTAACAATGCTATTGCAAGAATCAAGATGGTCTAAACTCCCTTTGAAACAAATAGAAGCAATGCATATGTGGATTACCAAACATCCTTCAATTAGACCTTCACCAAAGAAGGGGGACAGAAAAGATGGCACACTAGTGAAGAAATAGGGACCTGATGGTATTTAAGGTATTATCTATTCTAACCTGTCAAATGGCAATAGCAAATAATATTTGTGGTTCATCAATATGTTTGTAGCAACTAATCAAACACCAAATTGTAATTTGCACACAAAATACTTTTACAGGAAGACTTGAACAACATCCTACAATGAATGAAGTGGTGAAGGTTGGCAGACTTTATACTAATTTGCATAAGAGTGCTGTTTATTGTGACATGAAGTGTGCCATTGATCAGGGTGGTTGTCCAGACATTGTGGATCCAGATAGTGGCCTTGTCATGATCTGTGAGGGTGTTGTACATCATTATTGGCCCAATTTGGTAGGCTCAATGAAAGCATTGGACAAGAATTTTTGTCTTTGAAACTATTGTCATTTTGGGGAGCAAATGCACCAATCAATTCAGAAATCCCAGCAAAAAGATATATGCAACACAAAGGCTCAGTTGAGCTCTATGCCTGCTACATGGGAAATGTGAAAACTGGAAAGTGCACTTGAAAAATATGAAGCAACGTCCAATCCCAACAATCAGTACAAGCACAAAAAATATTGGAAGCTGCTCTCAAGATTAGTTGCCCTGTAGTGACAGTGTCAGACACCCACAGTATTTGAAACAAGAATGTGCTGAAGACTCATGTCCTGACTGCAAGGGAAAGTATAAGCAAGATGCTTTTGAAACAACCAGCAAGGAAATTGTACTATGAAGAACACAACCATTGTAGCTATCATACCTTTGCTGAACTTGACAAGTCTGACCCCAAGAAGCCTGTGTGCCCAGAATGTTGTGCAATGTAAGACAAGCAAAAATAATGCATTCCTCCAAAATGGAAGCCACACATTAAGTGAAAGAAACTACATGTTGTAAACCACAAGCCTATGTAAGAATCCACAAAACAAAATGGAACATGCCACATGTGGCTTCTTAAGATGAAGTTTTGCATTCAGCTTGTCTTGCAGTTATCAGGAAGAATTGTACAAACAAACAGTACAATTAAGTTAGCCCAGATCCTGATAACAGTGTCATTTTCCTTCAACAGGATTACAAAGACTGGAAGATGGTCCAAAAAGGGCAAACTCAAAATGAAGCATTTGCTGTGAGGACATGGCTGTTGGTGTCAGAATTGAGTTTTTTTATTGAATTGGAGCAATCCAGACTGACATGGGTGAATCATTACAAAATTTTAGTAGTAATAATGCTACTGGAACTGATGTTGGTTGAGATTACAATTTGCCTGTTTGCAAAAGACCTGACAGATCCGCCCATGTGTTAGAGGATCAAATGCAGTGTTGTCATACCAAACTGTATTACAGTGCTTTGTCTGATGATAAAGGCCAAAGTTCCACCACAATGTATCAAAACACCAAACTTGTCATTGAAGATTTGCTCAAGAATCATCAAAATTTGAAATGGTCTGACATAAAAAACTCTTTGAAGTTACTGATGGTTGTAGTGCCTAATATAGGTGCTCTGATTAATCATTTTTAATGTCTTGATTAGCTCATGAGTATACATTGGGCTATGATTTGGTCATTCAAGCCCCAGGGCACAGGTGTGGAGTTGTGGATGCAGTGAACGGAATCAATAAAATATTTCAGAATGTGTTTTTGCTCAAGAATGTGCTAATCCAGATGATGCATTGGAAATTGGTAATGCAAATGCCTTGTGTCATAAAGTTAAAAATTAATGATGCATTGGTTTGGCTAAGAGGGTAAAACAAATGTTAAGCAATCCATTTTAAAAGCATGGACTGGCATCCATATTGTCATTAAAATTCAATACCGAAAAGTAAACATGCGTAATTATCTTATGTGCCCATCAGGAAATGAATTTATTTTTTTTTGGATTATGTCTGTCTTGCAATTTGAACCTCTGAGACAACTCATATTTTATAACCTATAAAAGTTAAAAAAAAAACACAACAAAATATTACTCCTACATGAGGTTTTTCATTCCCTCAGTTTTAAAAACAAAACATGATTAGAGATTGCATGAATAGTTGTGGATTTTATGTAAATTGTTTACTATTGTTCAGCATTGGTGGTAGGTATAAAAATAATCATCATGGGGTTTTCCTCCTTTTCCTTCCCTTAATAATATTTAAAACCCTTTAGCTTCAATTTTGAACATTTGTTTTTTTTAAGACTTTAAATTTGACTACCACAGTTTGAGGCTTTTCAAAAACTCACAGAAACTAAAATACTATTCATGCATATGCAGATTCTCTCCAAAAGGAAAGATATGAGTCCACGGCTCTCTAGAGCTGGGTCCCACTATAATAACATAGTATGGTACTAAGTAGTACTTACTTTACTTACTTCTTACATAGGTAAGTATTGTTTGACCATGGTACTGGAATTCCTTTGTTAGCAACACAAACAGTTGGCAGAACTAAAATTTTTGTCATGACTTAAAAAAATACAATGCACATGCCCAGTAGCTGCTCTTGAGCAGCACTGGATGCTTGCATTACTTTTTATAAAAGTCAATGTTTTTTGCTGTCCGGAAGACAATAACTGCCACCATGGTCAGCAGCAGCTGGCAACGTTCTGCTAGCAATAGCAACAAATTGTTAGTGGAACTAAAATCACTGTAGATAATCAAAAAAGGAATGCACATTTCTGGTAGCAGCCCTCAAACAGCACCTAACACATGTATTACTTTTTTAAAAAGTTATTTTTTCACCTTCTGGTGATGGCCAATCCATGCCTTCATGGTTGACAGCAGCTAGCAAGGTTCTGAAAACAAAAAACATTTAAGGACCGTTCATCCAAAATCTGTCAGATGGGATCTCATAACCTATTATTTAAAAAAAAAGAAATTGTGATAGTGGCGAAAAACTGCTGACAGCTGATTATTTTTGTGAATTATTCTCATAGTGTTTAGAACAATTACATTCCATGCGTAACACAACTAGTACAAAATACTGAAAATAATACTCCTTCTTTTTGGTTAATACTGATTTTTTAGAGATATTTTCAAAGTTTGCCTAGACTACAACCCCACCAATACCCCGATTGCTCCAAAGAGGTTTCGCTTGATGTGAGCATGCTCCTCCTCCGTCAAAGTTACAGCATTCTCATAGTCGCCAGCATCACTTACCACCTCTTCACCCTCAGTCTCCATGTCCTCTTCATTAATTGGCAACTCCTCCAAATCCTTTCTCACAGCCACAATCATCTTGTGATTGCGTTCATCAACTGCCAAATCCAACAGCTTCTCATCTTTGACTTGTTCTTTCAGCAAGTATCTAAGGGACTTTCTCTTGCTCTTAACCTTTTTGTAGCGAGCAATTGCATAATCACTAGGCTTGGGGCAGAGGATGTCTCTGAACTCATGAGAGATGCATTCGCGCCATTAAAAGTAGAGCTCGCAAATTTTCTCGTCTTTCATCCCAGCAGACTCAATGACAGAAAGCTCAGAATACATTCTCATGACATGAACCATCCTTTCAGCGGCACTCATCTTGGTAGAGACTCGGCGAGAACCAGGTGTAACCTTGAATTCCTTTGGTGTCATATCCTTCAATCCGACAAATGGCTGCATGAACATCTTCGTGCAGCTTATTGTGCTTGCGCCAAAAATAAAATCATGGTTTTCTGTGATTCCTTGTGGTTCCATGTAATACCCTTTGAACCATGTTTCAAAGTCCCGAAAGCGATTGGCAGGCATTCTATGCAAACAATTTTTTTCATGGGAAGAGAGCACCGCATCAAGTTGATCAGGCGTGTACAGATTCTTGCGATGATAACAGTATTTGACAAGATTGAACAGTCTGTCACAGATTTGTTTTGTATGCCCCTTAATTAAAAAGATTAAAGTTATCTCCTTAAAGAACCCTGCCTCCACTAACCAAGTACAAAAGTGCAGAAAAGTCTTGTTTTTGTTCTGGGCAGTACAATTGTCTGCGCATAGAACAAGATGCCCAATTTCATGGCCCGGGGCAAGCCAGCCTCTCATCTAGAATGGATTGCAAAAAGATAATAAGTTAGTTCAATCAGCAAAATTTTTCACAATATTAAACAATCTTACCTCCAAGTACATGTAGAAGCAAGACACAATTTGGTTTGCCCTCTCCCAGTGTCCCCATCCCCCCAGATGAAAACGTCCATATCATCGTTCACGTTGTCAGCAAACCCCGAAGGATAGTGCATCCACGGGCTCAAGAAGTAGGATGGCCCAAACTGCTCACTGCCAAGGTACGGAAGACACACGTTCTGCCCCATGTCCAGGGTAGTTACAACCTTGCGCTGATTCATTGGCACATCTTCCACTTGGTGGTGAATTGCTTCAATGACATGACTCTCGAGTGTTTCACACTGGGCGCGGTACATTTTCACATGAAGTTTACCTTCTAGCTTCAGCTTCCTGTCATAATTCAACATCTCTTCAAAACTTCCCTCATCAAGAGCTCCCTTGTCACTAAACTCGTCAAAGAGTCATTTCCTCTCCTCAGTATTCATCTTAAGATCATTCACAATCTTGAAGCACTTGTCACAATTGTCTTCTCCGCGACGTCGAACTTTGACGTGAGCAAACCACTTTCTCCAATACCGCTTGAAGGAGCA
The DNA here is from genome assembly GCA_036939595.1 of Thalassiosira livingstoniorum. Classification (NCBI taxonomy): domain Eukaryota; phylum Bacillariophyta; class Thalassiosirophyceae; order Thalassiosirales; family Thalassiosiraceae; genus Thalassiosira; species Thalassiosira livingstoniorum. The sequence goes on from JALLOT010004726.1 coordinate 9,822, forward strand.
GAACAAAACAATGCTTCCCGGCTCTTCTTCTTCATCCCAGCCAGAGTCTGCAGTGCAACGCTTCCACTCAGACCTTGGCGCAATAATAATACAGCGGGCCCTACTCTTAATCATGACAACAAGGCCTCTTGTATTCACCCATTGCTGATACAAGCCGAGACGGCTCATGTGGGGCGGTAGCAAAATTTCACACCGTTCTCTCATGGGAGCAGTTCC
>JALLOT010004727.1:0-10045 GCA_036939595.1 Thalassiosira livingstoniorum
CACTCGAGCCACCACCATCACCGTCATTTGAAGTAGAATGAGTCGGAGGAGTAAGACTCACTCCAAACAAAGTACCTGAGGTACCTAAGCTGACCACAGCCATTCCGGGACGTACGCATCCTGATCCTAATGCAGAGGCCATGTTGTCACCTGTTCCTACTGATATAGGTATGTGTGGTGTGGAATCATCGGATGATGACAATGATAGCCCAATATCATTGATCCATTTCTTGGACAATGTTCCACAGATTTTCAATGGTCCCAAAATCTTGGGAAGTGAGTTGGCATACCTTCCCGATGGATCTATGGCATTGACTAATTCCATATCGTACGTGTCCGTTTTGGGATTGTAGATTCCACTTCCCGATGCATCACCTCTATCCGTAGTAGGTTGCAAGAAATCGTTGGTTTCCTCATTTTTCGAATCATGAGCACCCCTCAATACCAAATTAATGTAATCATGCGGCAAGACACACCAACGAACCTGTTCCCAAATATGTGGCTCGTGAAGAATTGTCCATCGGACTTTGGGGGATGTAAATCCCGGTACGATGTGGGTCCATTTGTAATCACCGCCACTGCCGGTTGTTTGAGAACGAATCCACGAGCATTCTTTGGAGGCTTCGACATCACACCATAATTTGGCAGGTCGTAATGGTTTGTAGTTGGCGTCTAGGAGGACCATTCCATGTTGTTGCCCCGAGATGCCAATGCCTGATAGAATGTACTTCGTTTCTTCAGTACTGAGATCTGTCGATTTTTGTTTCTTTGTTGCTGGTTCCTTTTCAGTTTCCCCACCATCACCATCACCATCGGCTGTATCCTCTTGCGCCTCACTTTCTTCCAAAACCACCGGAGCAACCAAATGTAAATCGGAAACCAACTGCGTCAAAACATGTTTCACGGCGTCAATCCAATCTTGTGGGTCTTGCTCCGCTCGACCTTGGACTTGGGTGGGGAGGAGTGAGTAACTTGCCGAGGCTCTTGCCAAGATTTCTCCTCCGTCGCTTGTGGTTTCGTCGCTGGCAAGACGATAGGCTAGGGCTTTTGTCCCTTGTGTTCCTACGTCTATGCCGATGTACACCGGGATGTGTGCCCCGTTTGACGATTTGACGGTTGTTTTTCTCATATTGTAGTCTTGGGGGGGGAGAAATGATGCCGGTTCTAGAGGAGATGAAAGACGGGCTAAGACGGGCTGATTCAATTGATGTCAATAATATTTGTGAACGACCCATAGGTACTAAGTATTATCTACCATAATCATGCTGCTGCTGGAACAAGTCCGTTTTTGTTTTCCAGCCAGCTTTCAGCAGTTCACCCTAGTTCACCGATGATGATGTGATGGCATGCAGCGAATGAAGCAAAGATAAAGATACAAAAAGATACTTTTCAAGATCATATTGATTCCTACGTGAAAATTTGAGGAGATATCTTGTTTAGGATTCTCGTTCAAACAAAATTGCACAAAGTGAAGATGCTCAAAAGCAGCCAAGCTCAGCCAAGAATTAATAACAAGATAAAAGCGAGCCAATAATATCAACAAGATAAGAGCAAGCAAGAGAGTGAAATCAACAATACCAACAACAGGGAGCAAATAGTAATCTTCATTATTTGCTTTGACGTCTTCTCATAATAATTGGTCAAGACTTGAAGCGCACGAAACAGAGAGAAGTACAACAGAACAGGACAGTGAAAACACGAACTGAAACCTAATATTTTAGCAACTTCGACACCATCCGATTCTTCTACCATCCACAGCCATGACAACCTCCAAAGCCAACAAGTCTCCTCCCACAACCCAAAACCGAATCCAAGCACCATGGGAAGAGACCAAAAGCAACCCCACCAAAAAGTCCAAAACATCAACTACAAATCATTCCAAATCGGCCCTCTCCGCCGAACGTCTCACCCGCCTCCGCGGCCCCGACATAATGAGGGACCCCTACCTCAACAAAGGCTCGGCCTTCACTCCTCGTGAACGCGACCTCCTCCACCTCCATGGCCTCCTACCCCCACAAATTCTCACCATCGATCAACAACTCATTCGTGCCAAAATGAAATTCGACAAACAGGAAACCGACATTGGAAAATACACCTTTTTGGAACATTTGCATGATTGGAATGAGACATTGTACTACAGATTTTTATTGGAATTTGTGAAGGAGAGTTTGCCCATTGTGTATACACCCACGGTGGGACAGGCGTGTGTGGATTTTTCGGAGTTGTATATGGCTCATCCCAGGGGGTTGTTTTTGTCCAAGGATAGGAAGGAGGATTTTAGGGAGATGTGTAGGAATTGGCCCCAGCATGATGTTGATATTATTGTTATTACGGATGGAAGTCGTATTTTGGGTTTGGGTGATTTGGGGATTAATGGGATGGGCATTCCTATTGGGAAACTGGCGTTGTATGTTGCTGCTGCGGGGTTCCAGCCGTGGAGGACTTTGCCCATTACGGTGGATGTGGGTACGAATAATGAGAGGTATAGGAGCTCGGATACTTACATTGGGCTCAAGTCTGATAGGCCTCAGGATGAAGAGTTTTATGATGTTATGGCTAAGGCTATGGATGCAATTCAGTGGCGTTGGCCCAATGCTTTGATTCAGTTCGAGGATTTTTCGAATGAGCACGCTTTTGGATTGCTGGAGAAGTATAGGAATGAAGTCCTCTGCTTCAATGATGATATCCAGGGGACGGCTGCAACAGTTCTTGCTGGTTTGTTGGCTGCTCTTCGGATTCAGCAAACAGATCCCACAAAACTGGCATTGAAACTTTCTGAACAAAGAATCGTTTTTCTGGGTGCTGGTTCTGCAGGTGTCGGTGTTGCAGATTTGATTGCAGAAGGAATGGCTTTGGAAGCGAAGAAAGCAGATCCTAGGTCTAAAGTCGATGCTCAATATTATCGAACTCGAAACTTTTGGTTAGTCGATTCCAAAGGAGTTGTGACCAAGAATCGAGGTGATAAGCTTCAGGATCACAAGATTCGATTTGCTAGAGATGATGACAGTATACCAACCCTTTTAGAAACTGTGAAGAAAGCAAAGCCTACGATCCTGCTTGGTTTGGCAGGCCGACCTGGTGGTCTTTTCACAGAATCAGTTGTGAAAGCCATGGATGCCGACTGCACATCCGAAGGCCTACGTCCCGTTATTATGGCATTGTCGAACCCTACTTCAAAAGCTGAATGTACCGCCGAGCAAGCTTACACGTGGACTGATGGAAGAGCCATTTTTGCCAGTGGAAGTCCCTTCAAACCTGTCACAGTCAACGGAAAAACCCACGTGCCAGGACAGGGAAACAACATGTACATCTTTCCTGGTGTAGGATATGGAGCCGTCAAAGGCCGATCCAAAACAGTCACTGAATCCATGTTTTACGAAGCAGCAAAAGTTCTTTCTATGCAAGTGTCAAACGAAGATTTAGATTCGGGATCTGTATATCCAGATTTGGCAAATATTAGAGACATAACAGCAAGGATTGCTGTAGGGGTGAGTAGGGTTGCCCGTGAGGAGGGATTGGGCGCGATTGATTTCAAAAGTGAGGATGAGTGTTTGGAAAACTTAGCTGGACAGATGTGGTGGCCACACTACGAGGAATATGTTTAGAGTGTTTGCTTTCTGATACTCCAGAAATCCAATGTCATGAGTTTTATTAGTATGCTTCGAAACAGAATGAAGTGCAAAATAATTGGTGTAATAGAATGATTTCTTAAGTTGAAGCTGGAATCGATAAGTAGAAATTATGATTTCGATTTTTTAAGAGTTAAAATTTCAGATCTATCTATATGTTTTGAAAATGTGTTAAACTCACGAAGATGAAATAAGTTATCTAATTGTTTTCATTGTTTAATATGTAATGCAATTATTTTTCAACAGAAAGGCAAAGCTGTGCATAGAAAGAAAGAAGCCATTTCTAGCTCTTGACTTTCCAAGTAGTGATAAAAAGGGAAAATACAATTTAACCCCAGATAGTATCACATGTACAAATGCAGTCAAACATGAATTACGACACTGCAGCCCTGGAGCGAGATCGGTTCGATCTCCTCTTGGTGTTCTTTTGGTCTGATTTTTCGATCATATTTTCTGGGATATTCTCTTCGTCTAACTCCTCCCCATCTGACTGTTCTTCCTCCTCCGAGTCACCCTCCCATTCTTTCTTTCGGGCTTGTCGCTTGGCAGCACGCTGTTTCGCACGCTGTGCTTTCTTGCTTGCCTTCACATTCTCCATTCCAGCAGCTGCATGTTCGTTGAACTTGTCTTCCAGTTCTTGAAGGGAGTCCTTTGCCTCGTTCTTGGAATTTTTCTTCGCCTTCGTGAGTACTGACATAAAGTTTTTCAATACATCCTCATCGAAAAGAGCATCCTTATAAAATTTGAACAAGTCATTTAGAATCTTGACACACTTTTCGTTGATTTTCAGCTGAGCTATGCAATATGCAAGATCAGCTTTCTGGTTGATAGAGGTACACTTCGGGAACCGTTGAATCAATTTTTCCATCAACATTTCATTTTGTTTGTCCTTCTTGATGAAACTGAGGAGGAACAACATAATTTCGCGGAAAACTTCTTGCTTGAGTCCCAACTGACTCAATTGGCTGACAATATCAGGAAGAAGGTTATAGATTGGACTGTTTGTTCTCTTGCTGAGCTCATGGAACAACAGACGTGCCATGTCTCGAATTCGCGACTCATTGTCTTGAAGGCAGAGAGCAATTTCACACACTTGCCCCTTCACTTTCACCATGTCATTGAGGATCAAGTGGGTTAGAACCATGAGAGTGTGCCTTCGCACACGTGTTGACTTGTCTCGGAGGCAAGCATACAGCTTGGGAGTGTAAGGTTCCACTTCATTGGGAAAACGGAATGCAAGATCCCCGAGTGCAACGACAATATTTGCTCGAAGATCTTGATCATCATTGGGTGCCTTCGCAAGGACAGTGAATAGGAGTGGAAGATGTTTTTCGCAAAATGCCTTCGATATGCACATGCATTTGCATAAGGCAAGAGTGGCACTCTTCATGAGAACTGGAGACGAATAATTGCCGTTTTCATTGGCAACCACGCGCAACAGCATTGGAGTGAACAAGCTGATGATACCTCTACCAATGATCTCGTTTTCAGAGATGTCAGCAACCTTGCGCTCTGTTTCTGCTTCTGCTTGTGCTGCGAGTCCAAGTTCTGCTTCTATCGCATCGTCTTCGTCATCGTCACCATCCTTTGACTCTGACAATTTTTCTGGGTCCTTCTTTCCATTAGCTGCCGATTCTTGCTTCGATACTGTTTTTGCAGCATTTGCACGGCGGACAGAGCTGCTCAAAACTTCAGTGTAAATCAAAAGCTTGAGCGCAATGTGTCCAAGCACAAAGAAAAATCTTGAAAGCCGAAGGGAATTTGTTGTCTTTGCTTCATCGTGAGACGATCCAAAAATTGCAGCTTGATGACCAATGAGGATTTCCATGCTGACTTTTTCAGGAGTTGGACTAATTGTAAAGATGGCATTTATGGCCTGCTCAGCAGCTGAAAACCATGCATTGGTGTCGTCAACATCCCCATCTTTGCACCAGTCACCGCGCGCGACAGCCACGAGACGTTCAGTCAGGAAATCAATAATGAGGTACCTGGCAGATGATGGGTCTACTTTTGCTCTGGGTACCCTTTGAAGAGCGCATGCAGCAGATCGGGCAGTTCTCCAGTCTCGGTGCTCTTCTGTATAATCACCTAGACCTGCGTCGTGAAGGTTTTGAAGGCGAGCCGCACTATCTACAATTTTTGGATCTGTGCTAGCTGCCATTGATATAACCAACATGGCAGATGCCCTCAACTCTCCTTCTGCTTGAATTGCGCATTTCCAAAGAACATTAAAGACTTCAGGTGGGATGGTTTCAGTTTTTACGAGACGTCCAAGAGCTTCTTCAATCGATGCCAGCTCGCTGACTGTGGCCTGCCCTGCGAGAACAATTAAGTTTTGCGCAATTTGGTTCTCGGGCAACAACTCTTTTCCATCAGTGCCTGGTTCAGCAATAAAAACATCAACAAACGCACGGAGAACTTCTTCTTGAATGCTAGTTTCAATTGACCACATCAGAGCAAGAGCTTTTTTCATTCCTGTCACTGCGCACGGCAAGCCAAAGTGCCTTGCTCTGACGAAAAAGCGAAGAGCTTCAGTGACATCACTCGGGTTAGAAGACAACAGCATCGTTTGAAAAGAGGAGTTTGCATCCTCGAACAGCTCAATGAATGAAAGTGCTGATGATGCAAACTTCAAAGCTTTGACTTTTCCTAGGAATGCACTCTCAGCCTCTGACAAGTCATCGGACTCTCCTTTCGACTCAGCATCTGCGATAGCAGCTGCAAGTGCTGCTGATTCAATCTCCTCCAAGTCTGCATCAGTTCCGGCATCATTCTTCGTTTCTTCAAGTGCTGTATNTCGACAACAACAGGAGACACGTTGGCAGTGGCAGCGAGCACAACCAGTCACATGCCTGAATTGACAGAATTATAAGGTCATCTCATTTTTTTGTTATCTCTGCTTTTTCCTGGATTTTTTTTTCTTTTATATTTGTTTTCAGGAAATACTTCTTTTTTCGGTTTCTGGGCCTTTTCACAATAATAATACAAGCAATGAAAAAAGGAAAATATACACAAAAGTCTTAAGCTTCAAGTGCAGGTACTTGAAAGTAACAATCAATTTTTGTATTTTTTCAGAGGATTGACATATTTTCTGGGGTTACTTTGGTTTGACACTCATTTTATCATTTTGGAATGATACCTTTTGCAAGAGTATGGCCATATGAAATTGTATTACTACAAATTAATAATCAAAGTAATCTATGTAATGACGAGTTGAAGGCAAGCTGCACTATCTATAATTTTTGGATAGGCGCCAGAGCTGCCATTGATATAACCAACATGGTGGATGTCCCTCTACTTCTGCTTGAATTGCACATTTCCAAAGAACATTAAAGACTTCAGGAGGTATGATTTCAGTTTTAACGAGACGCCCGAGAGCTTCTTCAATCGATGCCAGCTTGCTGACTGTGGCCTGCCAGGGAACAATTAAGTTTTGTGCAATTTGCTTCTCGGGAAACAACTCTTTTCCATCGGCGCCTGGTTCAGAAACAAAAACATCAACATATGCACGGAGAACTTCTTCTTGGACGCTGGTTTCAATTGACCACATCAGAGAAAGAGCTTTTTTTGTTCTTGTCACTACGCACGGTAAGCCAAAGTGCCTTGCTATGACGAAAAAGCGAAGAGCTTCAATGACATCACTCGAGTTATAGAAGACAACAGCATTGTTTGAAAAGAGGAGTTTGCATCTTCGAACTGCTCGATGAATGAAAGTGCTGATGATGCAAACGTCAAAGCTTTGAATTTTCCTAAGAATGCACTCTCAGCCTCTGACAAGTCATCCGACTCCCTTTCGACTCAGCGTCTGCGGTAGCAGCTGCAATTACTGCTGATTCAATCTCCTCCAAGTCTGCATCAGTTCCGGCATCATTCTTCGTTTCTTCAGATGCTGCATCACGTGCTTTGAGGATTTCCTCCGGGACGTTGGATTTGAGATGTGATTCGAGCTCTCTGATCTTCTCACGGTATGGCTCTGGGTTCAGTGCGCCCATGTAAGGATTGTTCTCCAGAATTGATGTCAAGAGCTGGGAGGTGTCACATTCAAAACAATTAAGACAAGTTTAGACCAATTGCACAAGAAGCCAGATAAATAAAACTAAATTTCACTAACCTGCATTGCATATCTGCGCACTGCCACAGTCTTATCTTGCAATCGATCAATGGCAATAGCCGTTACAGGCATGATGCGATCAAGGGGAAGGGATTGCTTTTCTGTCAAATCGTTGAGTACTTTGAGCGCAGCAGACCTGGTAAAAGAAGTTATGTCACACGTTCGCTCGCATAGGATATCAAACAAAGCACATCGTGTTTTGGCCATGTTGACAATTTGTCTTTCTTCTTTATTCTCGTCATCACTGTCTTCCGAATTGGAATCTTTGTCCGCCTTCTCCTCCAGGAGAGTTTTGTCCTCTCGGAGGAGGATATTTCCAATAGAATTCACAATGGCTGATCTTAATACATATGGCTCGGAATCCAAGTGGGGCAGCAACAGGCTGATGTTTGTGAGGACGACACGAGGACGTACTGCGGCGAGTTCGCTGATGAATGGTGCAACATTCTTAATTCCACTTGCTTTCCCCCCATTTTCATTGCATCCTTCTGTGTCTAAACGTCCAATTTCACGAAGCAACTCCATAGCAAGAACGTTTGTAGGTTTTTCATTCACAATGCCACATAGCTCAGCAACAAGAGGTGCCATATGCTCATACGTGTGAAGCAAGTCGACGAGAGCTGCCACGACAGTATTTAAAAGGCATGGAGCTGAATCCACAGTGACTGCAATCATGTTTAACGCCAAATCTCCAGAGCAAGCTTTGCGTGCAATGACGCCAGTCGCACTCTCCAGCATTTGATATGCAATCCTACATGGTAACCCAACTACTGCTTCATCCGGAACACTCCTCTTCCACAATCTAGCTTTATTCTCAGACATTGCTACTGCTGCGGCATTCATTGCCTCCGCACATGCTGCACGTGATGCAGCCAACTTCTCTGCATCTTTATTAGCTGAAGACGACGACTTTCCAGATTTTGATTTTGACCTGCTATTTCCAGCTGTAGTGCCAAGAGACTTTCCAAGCTTTTCCTTAGACTCGGTGAAAAACATGAAAGAGAACAGCATGTATACATGGCATGCAAAGGCGTCGCGGAAGCTCTGCGATACTACGTAGGAAGAAGAGTTGCCATTTGTTGAAAATTGGGTGCTTTGGCTGTTAGGGCCTTCGCCCTCTTCGTTTGTCGCTCCTGGTTCAGTGTTTTGTTGTGTTTCTGACGAGTTTGCAAGAATTCCGGGATTGGATAATGCAGCACAGAGTGCATGCACAGCATTGCAAAGTGTCTTTACCAACTTTGACCTTGTGGCTGGTGCCAATGAATCCGATTTTCTGCCCTCCCGTTGACCAATGACGACGGCACGCAATCAATGAGTACCATGCATATTGTTTTTCACGAGAACTAAGAATAGACACTAACGACAAACTCACCGCACTAGTGTATAGAGCGCCTGTATTCTCCCATTGTCATTCCAAGGGTCCAAATCTTCCTCCCCGTCGGGAACCTCAAATAGTCCTAGACCTGTGCTGATTAATGTCCTATTTCCATTTTCAAGCTGCCTGATCAGCTCGTCAAAAGATTCGGCCCGTGCTGTTTCGTCATCGTCATCAAAATCATGCGGGTAAGGCAGTAGGTTGTATGGAGAGCTTTCCAGTTCTTGAAAAGATGTGGGTATTGGAAACGTGGGCTTTCCGCTCATGGTTAGTTATTGTTCTCTGGAATGAGAAATAAGATCCCTGTGGGTTGCGAAGTATTGCAAGGAAAAGTGTCCTGATTCGTTTGAAAGGTGCTTTACGTCTCTGGGTTATTGTAAGTAGATCCTCTCTGTAGAGCTCTGTCTTCAATACATACTTAGTCCAGATTCCAGATGGATCTAAGCTTTGTTCTTCGCCATGGTGGTCAGAATTTGTTGTGTGTTGGCCAACTTATGTTGGCCTTGCTCTGCCTTGCTCTTTTATCGACAATATTGCTTGCTTTTTCCTATCTCGTCTCTTCCTTCATTCACCTCCTAACAATTTGGTTGAATTTGTAAGCAAACATACGATGGCCTACCTACTTCTCATTTTTGGGTCAACGAATTTCTCGTTGGTTAGTTGAATTTGAAAATCTCGTTTGTACTTCTCTATGATCTACTTATCAACCAAGTAATATCCCTACGTACATAGATATACTTATATTATACACATATGTATGAATGTATAGGTAGAACATAACAATAAATAATATTATAATATTTCTACTGTACTATTATTCAAACGCGGCAGCTGCGATCTACACCCCAAATGGTTACGTGTCGCATCCTGTTTCAGTTCCAATCTGTCAATGCTTCTTCTGTTTCACTGAAATTGATCTTTGGGTTTAAA
>JALLOT010004728.1:0-10040 GCA_036939595.1 Thalassiosira livingstoniorum
TGGCATTGGCAAAGAAAAATGGCCCGTGGCAAAGAAAAATGGCCCATGGCAAAGAAAAATGGCCCATGGCAAAGAAAAATGGCCCATTGATAAAAATGGCACAAAAATGGCACAAAAATGGCAAAAGATTTTTTTTCATTTTTTTACTGTATTTTTTGTCGTTTTTGCCATGTATGGCAAAAAAATTGTCATGTAGACACAGCAAAGTAAATTTTATCAAGAGCATAATAAATTAATAGGTCTTTCTTTTTTCATTAAAATAGCAAGCTTAATATAATTTTGGTTTTCTCAAACATCAAGAAGAACAATATTTAGTGAAGAAAATTACCGATCGAACTTTTTTCTTTTTAGTGATTCGGATTCCATGGAGGTTCCAGGGATGATGTGTGCCTTTGTAGCTGCAGCTGGCAGTCCACTGAAGTTTAGATTACACGTATGTGTTGATTGTACTCGTTGGCCATTAGGTAGGGTGACATTGATTGAGGTTTTTGCCGGTTGTTTGTTGGTGACTGGTGCTCCTACTGCTATGAAATTGCTAGTGGCGCCAGAATCTACGATGGTCCACTCTTTTACTAGCAAAGCATTGATATTTGTGCCTTGTAGTAGCTGTTTTGCAGCATATGCAAATGCTCCTTTCATGGCTGGGATTGATTGAATTGTTTTTGTACTATTTGTAGGGGTGGGGCTCAGAGATAGTGACTGGTCTAACATAGATTTATTTGTTACATTCATTTTCTCACTATTACAATTCGTCTCTGCCCCAATTTTTCACATATTAGGTTGGGGTTGGTACTGCCCCTGCTGCTGCTGTCCCCATTGCATGTTCTGCTGGCTTGGAAGGATTGTCTTGCATTCATTCTTGCGTTTAACTCCACACGTGTTGCCTCTGGTTGCTATCCAGACATGATTCCATGCTGGGTTGCAGCAGGTCTGACTTGTGTGATTATCTTCCACATCCAACCCATGGGACCAGCAATAGTTCCAGTTGTTATAGTACTTGACTGGGTTGGGTGGGTGGGTCATCATGTTGTTTTGGTACTACGATGGTTGTCCCATTTGGTGTTGTTGGGGTGGACCTTGTAGCACATACCCTCCTCCACCACCTCTTCCATACTCTCCTTGCATCCTGTTTTGGCCGTAGCCGCCTCATCCTCTTCCTCCATTGCATTGGTTGTTGTACCGCCCCTGGTATACCTGGTATTGTGGTTGTTTCTGCTGCTGGGGTGGGCGCTGTTGCATTGGAGCTTGTGCTGGAGCTTGCATTGGTGCTGCTGCTGCCATTAGTTGCATAATGGGGGGGGCTTGATATTATGGTGGTTGTTAGTATGTTGGTGGGTTGTGTTGGACTGGTTGCATGATGGGGAGGCATTGAGGAGACTGTGCTGCCATGTTTGCAATGTGATGTAGTTGTTGATTTGTGTTGTTCATTTGTTGTTGTAGCATTTGTAGTGACGATGCTACTTGTTGACCGAGCTGGGTGTTAGTTTCTGTGAGGTTATGAATGGTGCCTTGGGTAGCGGCATATGCTCCCAAAAAGATTTGGACGGCCTCATCGTAAAATTGATTGATGGTGGCATCATTATTGGTGCTTGCTCATATTCCATAGCCAAGTTCTGCCGCTGCTACTTCAGTTTTGCCACAGGCTTTGATGGCATCATGGAAGTGTGGCATGAAGTTGGCCCTTGTCCGTTGATCGTCGTGCTTGGCTTGCCAATCTGTATATACTTGCTTTAGCAGTCCGGTCTTGAGAATGAGGTGTTCACCTTCAGCTATTTTTCATTGTCCATGATTGGCTCTGCTGTGTAGTTTCCAAATTCTTGGCAACTATTCATTTGTTGGATTAGTGCTTCCATTCCTCTGTCAATGGACCATGGTTCTTCCATTTATTTTTTGTTCTTCTTCAATTGCCCTGGTGTTACTTTTCCATACTTTCAAACAAAGTAGAGCCAGTACTATGTAGGTAGAGATTACATATGGTATCAACACAATTGACAGTACACATTATGTAGCTGCATAATCATACCAACCATTCTATTCTTTTCATGTACATAGATAATTATATTAAGATTTACCTACATGGATAGTTCCAACAATTTCAACAACTGACCATAGACAACAATAACAGAGAGATACAAAAGATAATATGTGTATATTACAACTAAAACATTCCATTGCCGCAAGAACTATGTAAATAGATCTGAATTTGTGACAGAAATTGCAAAAAACTAAGTGGTTTTTGGTTTCAGATACTAATGAGAAAATATATAATGCTTTGGATAACCAAGTCAAGAAGTAGGAAATAATTTTAAAATGAATCAAATAAAAAACAAATATTCACAAAAGACTATGTGATGATGATTATTCACTCACCCACATACATTATGTCATAATATTGAGTTGGGATGTCCTCAAGGAAACAATAATTTATTGTAGGTACAGCAATTTTTAGGGTGAAACTGCTCAACAAAATCATATAATCGTTTAGAAATTAGGTGCTCAATGGACTGGAAAGATTAACTTTCATCTTTCATCTACAACAATAACAAGACAAAATTACTGGCAATGATTATCTGGAGTCAATCTTGTCATGTACAATTATAGTAGTTGATATCACATAGGAAAAGGTCTCCAATGTGAAGTGGCAAACAAAATGTCATATATATTTCAAAGTCAGCAAAAGAGTCTAGGAAACTTGCTTCAGAAGCATCTTGTCATTTTGTACTTGGAGCTGAGACTTTTTTGCATCAATTTATTTATCTCATAGTAGAAAAATTACAATACGTTCTTCAGTACATGCACTAAAACTGAATATTGACAATTGTTTATGATTTAACTTCAATCAAAATTCCATTCCTTTGATTGTTTCAGATGAGTTAATTTTTATTTAACTTATAATCCAGTTTTACTAAAATGGCTCTTGGTTTTTGGTTTTGCCTTGTGATTGTCTTGTGAAAAGTGTTTTCTTAATTTGAACAAAGGTGATATTAATTCTAACTCCGGGAGAATCCATAAAAATCCTAATTGCCTAAAATTGAAAATCTTCAAAAAAAACTTTCTCTTGTTTTACATTAGAATTAAATAAATAGATGATGTATTTGAGAGGACTTTTGCTTCCAGTAGAAGCAACTTTTCTAAAGGAAATTTTGCACTCACCATTTTTTATTCTCCAGATTATACAATATCAATATCTCTAGAGAGAATATTATAAGTGTGTTGTTAAAATTTTTTATTTTTTTGCATTGAACATCAAAACATGTTTTCTGTATGGTGCTAGTATGTCATTGAACTAATAATTATGATGGAAAAAATGATGTGAGCTTCAAGATCAAAGCTCACACTGAGACTAGGCTGGAAAGTTTTGCTTATAAAATGTGCAGATAAAATTGACAACTAGGACAAAGAAGGCATTCCAATGAGGATGTACATGTCAACTATATTATTTTTACATTTTTGCTTCACTATCTACTGCATATTTCTCTGATATTTTTTTACTTTCAAATTCTCTTTGCACCATGAAGAAGAGTTAAAAGCCCTCAACACAGCCCACTGTACATCTCATTGGCTCCAACCTCTTTCTAACAAAGTTTAGGATTATGGAGTTCAAGCCCAACAAAGAACACTTCATTCCTACTAAGAGAAGTCTTACATCTTTGTATATCATGTCAGTGGGCAAGAAAAAAAGGCCAATGACCTTTTTTCTGCCCACTGGCATGGGAATACAAAGGTGTAAGACTTCGTATCATGTAGTCATCCATGGACATTTTTCTTGTATTCCAAAAAATGCCTAATTTTTCAAATGTAAGCTTATTTTTACAAAATAAGCACGTCGGAATACAAGATAAATGTCCTAGGACTACTAGGATGACTACAGAAATTGCACCAGTTCCCAGTGCTGCTTGCCTTCTCTTCTTCCGCCAAACACACACACCAATAGGTGTTGATTGCCACTGCTGCTGTTTTGAGTTTTTGTTGTTCTTTCCAATTCACAATTGCTGTTGTATTTGGGGTGTGTTTATTGTTGTGTCTTGTGTTTTGTCATGGAATTTTATTTCAGGATCCAGTCATAGCATTTGTCTGGCTGAATTGCAGGCACAATCATTCCCAATGCTTGGGTTTTGGCTGTCACTGTCATTTTCCCTGATGTTTGTTGGTATTACTGCTGCCTTTTTCCTTGGCTGTTCTAGTTTCACTTGTTAAGTTTCTGGTAGTCAAATTTGCTGCTCTTTCCCCCCTCTGATTGTGGTGTCCAATGCAGGAAAGTTGTTTTGGCAGTAACAACAGTGACAAATAGTGGTATGGGATATTGGCACCAACCAGAAAAGGTGGGTCTGGGATGGTGCCATTGTTACATTCAATGAGATCATCTCATTTAAATAACTTGATATTTTCCCTTTTATTCTTATCTCAAAGAATACTGAATATACAATTGCCAATGAATAATGTCATATGATCTTAAAATTAGATAATTGTATTGTTTCAGTTAGAAATGCTTGTATTAGTATTAGTATTATGTAACTTATATTTTTATTACGTTGAAATAGCACTCCTATTGCTGTAGTCTGTTTTCGTGATTCCATAATTGTCACATTGATCAATTCCCCATCATGTGAATGGCTGTCATATCATTGTGGTTGTTGGTAGTTACCTTTTCTTGTTGTTGGAGTTGGTGCTTGGTTTAGTGCAATTTAGTGTTTTGTTTCTCTTGCTTGCTATTTCAAGGTATGATGTTGTAAGTAGGTGTGGGCTGGGACTTGGCAAAGGTAGTAGACAGAAGTAAGAGTATCATTAAAATAGTGGAATTCCCACTATTATCTTCACTCAATTTTCCCTTTTTGGGAAGCTCTGGTTTTTGGATTTTTGGGAAAATATTATATTTTCTCTATTTTTGCTATTGCGTTGTTCAAATATGGCCCAATTTGTCCATAATAACACATAGAGGATTGATTTTTCATGAAAAATAGAATTTTTCAAATGTCAATTATGTGCAGATTAGGAGATTTCATTGGTTGTATAGGTTTTTTTTTGTAAAAGTAAGAAATCATTTAGGAGAAAATAGGCTTAAGTTAGTTAAGCTTGTCATATCATGTAAATTTGGTAGATGGCCCAGGTACCATATGAATGCATCTGTTCCATACTTAATAGTGTAATCCCAGAAACTAAAATTCTCTTCAACAAACCCATCAAATCTTTTCACCTTTTTGGAATTGAAGGTCATTTTGCTTCATTATTTGGTTTTGTCAAGAAAGGATTAAATCACTACTCCATAAACATTTTATTTTTTACAAATGGTGGAACTTTATACAAAAACTGAATTTTTTTTTCAATTTGTAGTACTTTATGCAGAAACCAGATACTTTTTCATGACCAGTAGGATTTGAGAAAAATAATGCAAGCAAAATCATTCTTTTTAAAAAGTTATATTTTTGTAATCTTTTTCCACTGCATGAAGAAAACATAAAAAATATGTGCTCAATAAGCCATTCATCACCGTGAAAATTTTTGTGGACATTGGAGGTAATAACTATTGGTTGGTGTTAAACTTTGTTTTAGAAAGAGAGCAAAAACTAGAGGTTGTTATTAGAAATCAGTATAACTTGTTTAAAAAACTATGGATACTTATTCAAATTTGATTTTATTTGATAGAGGGGTTATATATCTACTGAGATGAAACTCAGCCTTTGAAAGTGGACAAAAACCACTGGAAAATGATTAGATTGAATATATTTCTTGGGTAATGCTCCATATTCACCTGCTATGTGGAAACTCATCTGTCTCTAGAATTTTCCAAAACTGTTTTGAAAATTCAAGTTGACCTCATTACTGCAGCTCCAGGCTTTGTGTCCACTGAATAAAAAAAAAAATAAGTAGTATGGAGTTTCAATAAACTTACTTGTTGATGTTTTTGTGTGTGCTTCTTTGACATTCATAAGCTCTTCTATCTGATTTTGAATCTGGACAAAACCAGTTATCCAATACTTTTCATCTTGTACTCAATGTCCCTCAAATTATCATATTCTCTTTTCTGATGAGCACTTAAAAGGGTTTTATTCACTCATTTGATTATTTTGATTGTGTACAATGCAAATCTGGAATGAGATGCAATCAATTTTGTTGTAACAAAAGAGTCCTGTGATGGTTTTGGGTCAATTCCCATTTCATACTATTGATGTACTCTTTCAAAAAATCAAGCATTTTATTATCATGTTTTGCTAATGGCAAATATTGGATGAGAAGTAATCACGTTTCTACACTATTTTGTTCTGCAACAATTACGTCAGATTACATTATTGTCTTGGGCCTTTTTCACGCAATTAGAGGTCGCAAACATACAAAAAGAGGTATAGTATTGGGTACTTGAGCAAATTAATATCACTCATAGAGCTTAAGATGTCTCGCTGACATGAGTACCATTGAGGTTGAATCAATTACATACTATCAACAAAAACATTGTCAACAAATTTTGCTTATGATGTGACAATAGACAGCATGTCGGTAGCTAAGTTTATTATTTCTTAAACAATTTTGTTGTGAGGTTTTTTAAACTTAAAACTGCCAAGTCGTCATTTCATTGAGCACAACTAGCCACACAGTAAGTTAAAAAACCACCTAAAGCCTAAAGCTCAAATAATGCGTTTCTCTCGAAAATATTGAAAGAAAATCCTCCAACATTTATAATTAATTATTGCCAGTCTGGCCTACAAATGCGATTTCAAATATCGACACACTGTTTTCATTTTGGATCGAACAAGAGCTCACATGCATCAATGCTTTATGCCGCAGGGGCACATTCAGGATGGAGGATGGACAATTCATATAAACTGTAGAGCCCAGTCAATTCCAATTCCTCCATCGGGCCACCAATCGATCGATAAATTCGATACGCCTCAGATAGAGCAGTTGACATCTGTTGGGCATCGGCTCTCCGGAGGTGAATGCCAGCAGCGATGACAAGGAGACGACCCGATTCAAGGTCATAATTTCTTGTGACTGCAGCTACATTTCTAACTGAGCCCTCTTGGGCTCCTCGAGACCGAAGCTCCTCTGAGCACTTTTTGTAGATATCCAATGCTTCACCGAAACATCGCAACGCATCATCAAAACGTCCACAACGATCGTGGACTCTCCCAATGAGCTTGAGTGTGACTGCCACATCGGGATGTGAGTTTCCCAAAGTCACCCTCTCTACAGAAAGTGCCCCTTCATAGTATTCAAGTGCCTTCGTATTATTACCTCTACGGACAAAAATACTGGCAATATTGTACATGAGAGCAGCGAAGGATTTTCCATATTCTTTGGGAGTAATGGAAGCGGTGGGCGAACATACTACGTGAATCCTGAGGCTCTCCTCGAAATTCTTCATGGCTTCATCCAGCATTCCATATTTGAAGTAAAAGGTACCCAAATGATTGTAAGCGAGAGAAACATCAATGTGGTCTCCCATCGCCCGATGCTTCAGATCTGCAACTTTGGAGAAAGCTGCTTGTGCTTGGACGTAGTTGCCGAGATTGCTGCTTATGTGACCAATTATGGATATGGTTTCCGCAACATTTCCAATGACTCCCATGTCAGACAGAGCATTACTCTCGTTGTTCAAGTTATATTTTTTGCACTGAATGAAATACACTTCTGTGTATTTGAGAAGCGCCCTGGCTTCTTCTCCCTTTTGCATCAATGCCCTTCCAATGTTGGAAAGTGTCATTATGATATTGATGGAATGAGAGTGAAAAATAATTCTTTTGATTGCTAATCCCTCTTCGTACGCTAAAATGGAGCTATCAAAGTCACCCGTCTCATAGAACAAATTCCTGAGCATATTAAGAATGTTCGCCGCCTCTCGGTTGAAATACCCCAATGACCCACCATGGCTCTTGGACAACACCAATGAATACCATCTCTTTGCGTCCTCATATTGACTGTGCTCGTGATTAACCTCTCCCAAGTGCTTGATCACGCTCACAACATCCAGATGATGATCGCCCAAAATTGGAGTTCCAATCTTCAAAAATTCTCTGCCCGAGTCTGTGATAGGTCTGACCAACATTGAAAGACGATGCAGCCACATCAATGTGATGATCACCTAGGATCTTATGACGAAATGAGAGAGCCTCGAGGTAATAGGATTGGGCATCAAAATAATCTCCTGAATGGAAGGCGACACGCCCAAGATTGTTTAGAGTTGCGGCCATTGCTATTTCTTGTTTTTGGCAAACTTTGGATCCTTGATCGTCTTTCTTGGTCGGAATGCGCCTTTGAATTTCTAGACTTTTCAATAGAATTTCTCCGATTTCTTCGGCATCCAAGTCACTATTTTGTGGTTCTTCGTTGTAATGACTGTTGCCATTTCCCGTGCTATTTTTGATGTGGAATTGGACGACTCCAATGCAATTCAATGCAGCAGCGACAGAATTGTGCAGCAGACCAAATGTTTCTCTGGCGAATTGGTGAAGTAGGGTAAAGATTTGTAAGGATTTGGCGAAGCGTTGTTGGCGATAGTGAATGAAGCCAATATTGTGCAGGATAGAAATTTCCACCATGGGATCGCAATCTTTGTCCTTGCTGCTGCTGGAAGATTTGGTCGATCGTTCTTGAAAAGATTCCAAGGCCAATTGAAAGAATTTTATGGCCTTTTCATCTTGAAAGCCTCGCTGCAAATTATTTTGGCCAAGGTTGAACAAAAGAGAGGTAGAAAGACTTGACGGTTTAGTCAATTTTAAGTCTTCAATTTCATTGGACTTCGGAAGTAGAAGCAGGTCCGGGTAGACATTCATGCCTTCATCATAAGTTACCTTCTGGGTCACGATTCCACTCTGATTTTGTGTAGAAAATGTTAAAGGATAATGTCCAGTAAATCTTTCTAGTGGTAAAATAATAGTTGTAAAAAATAGCTTTTGTGAATTTCAGTAATTGAAATTGTAAGCTTAAAATAATTAATTGGATCGCTAGATCCAAGACTTAATTTGGAGCAATCTAGTATCGCTATGTCCTCGTGGGACTTATTCTATCGCTTGGCGGGAGTTAATCCTCGCCATTTGCTCCANTTGAAAAGATTCCAAGGCCAATTGAAAGAATTTCATGGCCTCTTCGTCCTGAAAGCCTCGCTGCAAATTAATTTGGCCGAGGTTGAACAAAAGAGATGTGGAAAGACCTGACGGTTCAGTCAATTTGGTGTCTTCGATTTGTTCGGACTTCGGAAGTAGAAGCAGGTCCGGGTAGACATTCATTCCTTCATCATAAGTCACCTTGTGGGTCACGAGTCCATTCTGATTTTGTGCAGAAAAAATCAAAGAAGGATACCTAGAACTAGCCAAATCAACCTCTTGGCGCTTTGACGGTTTTTCCCCCAAATCACTTGTCGATTCCCGCTTCTGTTTGCTAGAGTCTTGGAGATGGAAATCGGTAACATTGTCGTGATCGAAGCCTTCATTCGAGCTGTCGCCTTGCGAAACAGACGGGAAGCTTGATTGGTGATCTGTTGACTCGCTGGAAGCACTTGGACTTTGAGAAGACAACTTGCAAGTTCTTGGAACCTCCGCCGAAGCCTCCATCGTTTCATTTGACTCCTGTAGAGTTTCGCCATTTTTCATCGACCTTCCCGTTCTGGATGAGTGATCAGGATATTGATGGACCTTGTTTTGGGCTTGCTGCCATTTGCCATGTCTTCTGCACATGATGTCGGTATTGTTTTTGCCAACTCTGCACATCTTGAAATTGTTTTCTTTCAAATCCAGATATCGGAATTATGGATTTTGCGGTTGTTTGTGGCCCTGTCAATGGCACAGTCACTTTTTCTCAGTGAAGTCTCAGGTCTCAGGCGACTGACTGAACATACCATACAATACTTAGGGATACAACCTCTTTTTGGATGGAAGAGATCTTCCTCTGGTTGTGAAAAAAATGAGTGCATAATTGCGAGCAATCCTGCCTTCCCTTTAAGTTATTAGCACTCAACCTGATTGACTCATCAACCAGATGGTGTAGCCCTCTAAACTAGAGGTAAGTAGTACTATTGTAGTAGTAGTAGTATTTAGTACTACTATTGT
>JALLOT010004730.1:0-12193 GCA_036939595.1 Thalassiosira livingstoniorum
CCCACAGTGCATTGCTGGGGCTGATACTTTTTCCCTGCACTCCTCACATGCATGGAAGTGCCCTGAAATTGTGGCTGGTTGTTGCGTGCCACGTGGCATGAGATTTTACTGCCACAAATCCAGAAAATGGCATATTTAACTCCATTTTTGCCATTGCCTCCCACATTGTGCTGCATTACTTACCTTCTTCACAAACATTTCAGGCCAATTATCGCTCCACAACATTGTAATATCCTCCCTTAAACTGAGGATGCAGGGGCCATGGTTGATATAGCAGTTCCAACCCGCCTCGAGCGAATTTCCAATTTTTTCCATTTGTCTGTCAATGAGGTGAGAATTTAGCATGTTTTGAATTGTTTTCTGTCGTCACTCAAACTAATGGACTGATTGTCGCTTTCCAATTCATAAGGGAATCTACAGCGCATTTGCATGGTGTTAAACTTGCAGCAGTGGCGGCGGAGATGGTGGTTAAGCGAGAGAAGATTTCTACTGATTTGGTGAGACAAAAAATGAAATGGTACACACACAAAAGGCCCAACACAAGGTAAGAGCTACTTATCACCTTAGTTTCTCCCTTATATCCTCTCACCGGAACTAACTGCTTTATTTTAATTGCCAACACTTAACATCACCCCAGGTTTTGTTATGACTCGGGTAAGTGCTGATACAATGAATTCTTTGTTGTCTATCGGCAAGGTACATGCTTGTGTTTCTAGGAATATCTATTTTTTTTCTGACCAAAAAAGAATTGGCTAATGATAATAACTTCTCATGTCTATTCACGTCACAGACTGTGAGTCAAAATACTTTCTGATGGAGCTCCTTTTCCTCGATTGACTGGTGCCATTTTCAAAGGTATGCTGATATTTGTGATGACACTAATGTGTTTAATGCCATCTAATGATTTACCGTGTTTTCCACATCAAAGATCTTTGTAGCCTGGCAATTCAAGCAATTCTTGGTGCGGGGTTGGTAAAAGTGGAGGTGGAAGGTTCCAGTATCAGCTTTGCAGAGACGAAATGCATTTTAGAACAGGGCGGACAAAATTAGGAAACCGCCCAAGCCATCCCCCACTCCAACAATGAAATTGATCATGGGGGAGCCTTAATAATAGGTAATTTGTCTGTCGTCCTAATCAAAATGTATATGAAGACTAACTATCACTCTTCATTCTTTTCTAATTATTTCTTCTTGCCCCCACAAAATGCAGAGGTGGCAGCATCATCGTGGAGACAAGTTTGATTCATTGCCTTCTGTTGAAGAATTACATTCTTTGTTTGTTCTTGGTCCCTCTTTTTCATTAGGGCACAGGAACTAACAAGCTGATGCTTAAAACTTAAATCGAAGCAACAGTACATAGAATTACTGTGTCCATTGGAAACATGGACATTTTCATAGGAATGATAAAAAACTTATCAAAGAATTAGTCTGTTTACTTTTACAATACCAAAGAAGAAAATAGGTTGCAAGCCAAGATTAAAATGAGTCCTTAACAGGTTGGTAATCAATAGCTTGCTAATGTAAACATCATCACAATTTACTCTACAAAGTTTAAATCTGACTATTTGTATGAGTCAGATTAAAAATTGGGCAACAGAGCTTATAATCTAAGTACAAAGTTAATTTTGTTTTCATTGCCAACATGCCACCCTACAAAAACACCAACGTCAAAATCTGGATAAAAGATAGAAAATCAATAAAATATTCAATAATTAGTATTATTTCAGGGACACACTTCAACAAACTCCAAAATACTGTATTAATTTGAAGTAATTTTCAAAGTCAAAACTCCAAACAGATCAAAATGTTCATTAAGTTGCCAACTACTTACCCGACATTGAAACCATGTGAAGCCTGGCCATTTCATTGAGTACCATCAGCAGCAATCAATGAAATATGATGTCAGATTGATGTTTAAGTGCATGATAGTGAAAATTCATCATTTACTTACTTACATTATAATTGCAATCAACGTTGAAACAGCTTTCACAAACAGCTAGTAGTTTGCTAGTAATTTTATGTCTGTCTGTCATCCGTAGATACCCTGGTATCAAAATGCTATCTAGTAGCCGTCCCTAGCTAACGTTTATGGCTATAACTTTGCCTACGGTCAATTTTTTCATGAAAATTTCAGGATTTTTCAATATATTGGNTTTCTGTCTGTCTGTCAACCGTAGATACCCTGGTATCAAAATGCTATCTAGTAGCTGTCCCTAGCTAACGTTTACGGCTATAACTTTGCCTATGGTCAATTTTTTTTTCATGAAAATTTCAGGATCTTTCATTCTCATATATTGGAACAACTGTCCAAAAATTCAGACAAAAATATTGGGTTTGAAATTTTTCAAAAATATTTGAGCCACCCCCTGTTACCACAGTAGAGCATATGTTTTAGATCTACCTAGATTTTAGGCTATAGACTAGAAAGAAAGAGTAGTATTACCAAGTTCTTGGACAGTTGTACCAATTCCATACTGTATTCTACATACATGTAACATTATGTGTCCATACTCCATGTTTTGCTTGCATGATGCTCCATTCTGCCCACACAGCATCTCTCCATCCTAAGTATTTCAACATTATAGTATCTTCAACTTGCTATAAAAACTACACAGAGCTCATAATCAGTCCTATTACTACATTGCCATGTAAAGTGAAAATAAGTCACATCTTCTTTCCTCATTTTATGCCCCCTGTTTCAATCAATGGAAATTTGAATGATTGCCACTGGCAATGGTATTGTATGCACATACTGTTTATTATGTGTTTCTAACAAAGATAATTCATTGAGGAAATGGTGATCATATAAAAGCATTCAGTTCTATGATGTCAATTGCCATGGTCATAATTGTTTGCATTTTTATTGGCATGTTAGTTGATTGTGTTGAAAATTTGGGGTTGCCATTTTTCTTCTTCCACACTACAAGCACAAACAAAATTTCATTTACTCTTTTGTAGTTTGTTGTTCAGATAAAACTCTCACAAATTCATTTTCAAATAAAATTATTGTTGTGTGTTTCAATTCAACATGACTTTAACAATTGCTTCAAAATGACCCAATGAGTTGCTAATGGAACCCAGCCCATTCTTGCACATGCAGTAGAGGCATTGGGCAATGTTGCCCAAGAAATATGTGATGACATTGTTCCAAGGGTCTTCATCAACACTGCACACATTCCCATCTGCCCTCCAAACAATGCCTGTCTAGTGAGCAGCAATGAAGGGAATAAAAATGACAAAAGCAAAAATGGGTACATCGAAGAAAAAGAGGAGAATCAATATCTTAGGGATAAAGATCAATCGATGCACCATTTTGATCTACATGAGAGGATCCACCATTTTATGAGGGGATCCTGCATTACCCCATTGAATCATCATATTGTGGCATTTTTTTGATTGTCAAGGCCATATCATACATGCACAAGATGGTACCAATGTCTGGGGGGATACTACATCAAATGATGCTCCAAAGCTATAGGAACATACTAGATTCTATCCCTGATGAGATGTTTGCCAATGGAGATGGATCTGCAAGAGCATTGATAAAATTTGACATTATGGAGCACAAAGAGACTATGATGGGTCAAGTTTTTGGGCTAAGTTCAAAGTCATTCTCCAGAAAATAATAATGAAGTCTTTTATAGACTCCCTTTTAGGCTTTGTGACCTTAGAAGTGGGACAATTCTTTGCAATGCTAATTTTGATTTCATTGTTCATCACTACAAAGAGAAAAATGTAAATGTCTTTTTGTTTATTGTTACATGTGATTTGGATTCTCAACCCTTTTGAATAGTATTACATTGTTTTACAAGGAATACTTTACAGACAAAGACAAAGATGTCATCTATTATTCTATCCAAATTGGCTAGTGGCTACAGGACAATTTGACATAGTACCTCTTGTGCATCATGGTACATCCCAATAACAAAGAAATTCAAGAATCTCCATCATACTACCTGCTGGAAATTCTCATAAAAAAGTTCATGAGACCAATGAAAGGCAAATTAAAGAAAAATGTGCAGCTGCCTCCAACCAAGCTGCTTCGCAAGCTATGGCAGCAGAAGCCAAGATCAACCATAGTTTCAAACAAGCAAAAGTAGATGTGGCAATCACCCTAATTTTGAAGACTCAGACAGACATTGCATGAGAACAGAAAACTTTGCAAAAGTTCAGCTTGCTCTTTTTAGAGAGAACAAACAAAATATCATCCACAAAAGTGGAATTATTGTGCACAGGTCTGGAATCAACAGATTATTGAAGTCTATGTCTGATCAAGCAGGGATTGCATTTCCATCTTGTGTGTCTGACAACAATGTTGATAATGAAGAAGAAAATAATGGTGTTAATAATTCAAATCAGAGTGATAGCTCAGATGATGACAATGCAAATTATTCCAACAACCAATAAATTATTTAAGTAAATGATGGAGTGTGTGTTTTATTATTTTGTTGTGTTGTTGCATTTATCATTGTTTTTCAGAGTTTGGACTTGTATTGGATATTAACTTCAATTCAAAGTTATAGAATTATATTTTAGAACTAAAAGAAGACCAACACCCAAAAAATCAAACTACAATTGAAACTTAGTTGTAATGTGCCCTTTTCTTAGCACACCTTCATTGGTGGAGGTGCTATGCCAATCAGACCCTTCTTTGTCCCCACCTCAAAGCCACATCTTTCTCAGTTTCATCAAACCAAGGAAAATCAATTTGCCTTTCTACCTACATTCCATTGCCAAGGTTTGTATAGCCACATTGGACTCTTGGCAGATTGAATTTTAATTCCATATTGCTCAACATCATGTTGTGTAACATTCAGCAAACAACAAAAAATATCTTGTGGACAACTCTCATGTCTTGGTAGCAAATGTTGTGGTCTAGAATATGCCACCTTTTTTAAGATTCCAAAAATGCACTGAAAATCCTTTTAAAATCTCTCAAGATTAGTCAAGAAATATCCTCCAAGAGAAGTACAGTAAGCATGCTTGAAGGGACACATAAGAATTGGCAATCTCAGGTATCAACCATTACAGATGAGATAGATTCCAACATTACATACTAAACATCCACTTTTATCAAAGTAATTCTATTTGATATTCCTTGAAAATAGAAATTAATTAAAAATTATGTGTCAAGTCAAAAAAGTACTTGAATCATCAAAGAGAACAAAACTCAATTTTACCACCCATCTCTAATTTTGATATATTTTCATCCAATATTACAATATGTTTGTCGTTTCTGGATCCAAAATTCACATCAGAGATACACAAAATCTCTCTGTCAAACCCAGAAATTCCTTCCCATACCAACAATGTAAACCCCATGAGGAGAGTTTCTTTACTGTGAAATGACTGTTTTAGCATGTTTTTTAGTCATAAAAATAAGGGTCTGTTTTAGCCTTTTGAGTTGTTAAGCATTTTAGTTGATAAAAACTCCCATACTTATGAGTTTTTTGTACCATAATAAAAATCAAACAGTCTATAATTTTGTAAGAAGTCAACAAATGAACTCCATCAATGTTTTAGTTCATAAACAAGTAACTCTAACTTGTAGATATAAAAAGTGAGATCTAGCTTAGACTATAATCTACAACAATGAGAATGGTCTGATGGTTTCTTCACATAAGATGATGGAGCAGTCATGATAAAGTAGGAGTCTTCTGATGCTCTCTAACTTATGCCACTCAAAACGAAATGACAAGGCATCACAAAATTAGTATCCAAATCATTATTGGACTGTACAGAAGGATCAAGATGGTACATGATCAGTGAGCAGACACAAATCTAGAAGATTGACTCCAATTGGCACTATTCACAATAACTTCAAATCCAAACCAGACTCAAAAGATAAATAACAAAACTTCTTCTGGTCAATATTGAACAAGACAAACAGAACTAAATGATTCCCCTGTTGTTGTAAGAACTGTTAAATGAGGACTCAAGGTATAGCAATGTACGAAAGAAGGTCTTTGAATCAATCCTGTAAAAGATGTCAGAATATCATGAAGACCCTGAAAATTGATTTGAAAATGATCAAAATTGCTCCTTGAGAACTCAAGGAAGACTTGTTGACAAGTGAAGGCATTAATGATTCTGGCACACTGATCTGAATCAACACAAGAACTTGTTAAATGATGATGGACTCATCAAAATAACTTAGATTCCAACTCTGGGAGATCATTAGTTATCTACTCTTTCTCTGGTACAAAAAACCTTGTGAAAATCCTCCCTTTTGGAAGTCCCATTACATGGACTCAGGCTGGAAACAAAAAAACAAGCAATTGAATCTTTTGGGGATGCATCCTAAATTTTTTTTGTTATGGGGATAAACCCTTTTGGATTGTTACTGGATGGGGCAGCACAAACAGCACACTCCTCCTCTGCTGGGGTTTCCTTGGTGGTAAATACCACCTCATTTTTCAGTTAATTTTCTTTTCAGGGAATATCCTGGTGGTTGCCAAATGACCACCCCTTAGGAATAAAACCCATATTTTGGCTTGTTACACTCAGTTTTCATGGGCAATGTGAACCATTGAAAACAAACCCTGGGACTCTTACCCTTTTGTGCAAACTAATGATCACATTGTGGTCAAATAATGGAGCACTACATGCCACCAATGTTGCCAAACAAAATCATGGAACTCTCCCTGTTTGGTAAAATTAATCATACAGTAAAAACTTGTCACCAAGATTGACACACATTTTTGGCAGTTACTGCCGATAGTGACATTATAACAGCAACCATGGTGGTGTAGGCTTGACATCTCCCTCAACACATCACTACTGCCTCCTGTGAGGTTCAGGCTGGAGAGCACACCTACTGGTAGCTCTCTGTACAGCCTTGAAATCTGGTACGCTTCACACATTTTTGGATGGCAGATCTGAAAAAAATTGCACACTTCCTCAACTATTGATTGTTGCAATCAAACAAACAAACAAAAAAATCATCCACCAAACTTTACAATCAATCAGTGGCCTTGTAATTACTTTACAAGTCTCTTAGTGGCTGTATAATGCAAAATTCTTCAGACAGTACAATCAAGCCATAACAACCACCACAAATGCAACAAAATAACAAGTCAAAAATATCTTTGTCAGCACAGATGAGAGGACGACATAACATATTGACATATTGACTTAATAAATTACCATGATGGGCAGGACACTATCAGGTCTTATAAATTGCAAGATGGATTGGCCAAATAGCAAGGTGGTGAGGACAGTACCACTAGAATGGATCTACATTGACACAGGCCAGAAATTGCTGAGAAGGCAGAACAATACCTACATATACACCACTAGTCAGGTTTCCTGCATTTATTAGAGGGATCACCCAGCCCATGAACACCAGAAGAACTGCGACAGTTACATACAATAGGCGGTGAAGTTCAAGCCCATACCAACCAACTTACACCCAGTTTTTCCTCATTAATCAAGCTACACAAGTCAGACTCAGAAGACAAAATTACAGCAGCAGAAGAATCAGATGCCCAACGCTTTGACCGGCAACTGCAACCAACACCTCTGCCAGCTTTCTTAGCAGCTTGTATAGCAGCAAGCCAATATGCCTGATCAGACAGAGATTTCTTTTGGAAGGAAGAAATATCACATTCAAGAAAAAATTGGCACTCCAACGGTACCGAAGATGCATCCATAAGCATATACTTTTCTACCTCTGCCACAATTGTAGCTTGAGACTGTAGAGACTTAATCCCTTGTACATGATAATGAAGAGTGGTACATCAAAAAAGCTAGTGGCTATGTGTGATGTCCAGTAGACTGGACACAAATTGCTTGAGCCATATATGCACATACAGCAATGAGTCAGAACCAGTGAGGTGGAGCGCCTGGACCATTCGAAAGTGAGTCAACACTTTATCTTTCAGCAAATGAGCCCAGCCAATACAAGTTTGACTATCCGCAAGCCTACGCACAAAAGCTGATGTGTGAAGATAACAAACATCCTCCACCATCCCACAACAGCAGATAAAAGCCAGCACCCATTCCACCAAATCAGGATCAGTGGGAGTGGATTCCATCCATTCCTCCAGTTGGCGCACACAAACCTCAAAATACTTAGTACGGTTGACATTGGGACAAACCAGCAAATGTAGATTGGACTATTCATCTTCCCTGTCCCACAGAACTTTGACACATGCTTTGTAAGCCAAAGCTGGTACATCTTTGGCTTGTTTTTCATAACCACGTCAAGACACTCCCAGTCTACCTCATCGAACACCGCTGACTCAAGAAGATGATGATCATGATAAAAGAGTCAAGCTGCTTGACACCCATAATGAAAATGGACAGCTCCCCCAACATCAGACACTATTTGTGAGAGCCCAAGGAAACAGATATCTGCTCCACAGGGAATGGAAACACCGCTGTTTGTGGGGCAAAGATAGCACCATTGATAGCCCTCTTTGCTAGTGTATCACAGATGCAGTTTAATTTTACCTCTAGAGTCAAATCCTCCCATTGCACATAATCATCCTGATGTCCTGGGATATGGTCATAGGTAATGGTAGCAGAGAGAGATGCCTTCACACTCCTCAGGCACCTCAGGATATCCCCATGCTTGACTCAAGAGGGTATCCTTCTTCGAGACTTCTGAGCTCAAGACAACAAACCCTCAGGTTGCAAACATTGATGGTCCTAGATGATGGCAAGTCTGGCCAAGGACCAATAGCAAGTACAAGCATATGCTCAAGCAACATCTGAAGTCAAAAAGATTGAAGGAGCAAGCCAAAATCAAATCAGCCAACTCATAAGATGACAGGGGCTATGTGTAAACTGGATACAGCAACAACATTATCAACAGCTCACATCAAACAGCTGCAGCTCTCTACTTAGCTAATTTGTAAATTATGCAAAAATGACACAACAATTAATTGTCAGATAGCTGGGAACGGGAGATGCAGTGCCCTTGTCAACAAAGATGTCATTCTAGAATACAACAAGGGATGCGGGAAACAAAAAGGAAGAGCCCTGGTATCATTGTCTAGGATATTCCCTGACAAAAATGATGGCAGCCACAGATGATACATCAATCAACTAGATAAAGCTTGAAAACAGACCAAATACATAGGCAAGATAAACTGTCAATGGTGGCAATAGACAGGTATTGTCCACAAATAATGATAATTACAACATTTTCATAATGAGTGCTTGCATCTTCAGATACAACAATCAATCTTGATGAAAATGAATGATAAGTGAGGCTTACCCAATCAACAAAAACATTAAATATCAACTAGATTATTGAATGAGTTTGATGTAGTATCCAGAACAATTGTCACACACAACACAATGATTATCAATAAAATCATGATGTGGCATTAATGGACATTCAAATAAACAAAAACAGAGTTCAATCTTGACCACACTGATGGGCCATAGTGCAACAGTCAATTAAATGGTGACAAGAAACCAGAAGGATCAGTTGGTGATGCCGGCTATGATGAACACAATGATTGTTGAAAAAAGTAGAAAGTTAAGTCTATTATCTGCTGCCAAAGAATACACAACCAATAAAGATAAATGAATAATTGCACCTGCACTCTTAGACCATGACACAGCTATCAAATAGATGATGATTACCAGCCAAGTGGATCAGCCAGTGATGACAGCTACAGATTGATTTGAATTTTTCTGAAATAAAAATCAAATAGATTGATTGTCTGCATGGATGTCCCTGCAGCAATGTCTGGGGTAACTAAAAAATATCCATAGATAATCACTAAAAATGATCTATCCAAAACTCTGGTTGGACTTAGCTACTCCAAAATAACAGTGTTGAAACTAACACATGCTGCAAAATTGCTGGTATGGTGAAATATGTGGTTCAAGCTTGAAGCAATCAGCAATAATAATACCTACAGTTGATACAGAGTGCTCCTAATCATTACCAGTGATTGAAGGCATGGTAAACAAAAAGAAAGTTATAAATACTGTTCTCCATTGACTAACAGTAATAACTATGACATGAATGCTATCTGCAAATTGCAAATGCAAAATATGCTCCTCAAGCTGTGCATTGCATAAAACAAACAACAATCCACCTGCCACACAAATATTGATCAATGGTATACTTGATGATTTTATAAATTAAAAATTTCTGTCCAGTGCTCATTGTTGTAGTACTAAAATAAAGCTAAAAATAGATTAAGACTATGTAGGAATTACAGTATCCTACAATTTTAGAATTTCACAATACTCTGATGAAAAACCATGAGTCCAAACATATTGAGGAGAACCACATAAACAAGTAACTCTGACTTGTAGATAGTAAAAGTGAGATCTAGTTTAGGCTACAATCTACAACTATGAGAATGGTCTGCTAACATCTTGACATGAGATGATGCTGCAGTTATGCTAAGTTGGGAGTCTCCTGAAACTCCCTACTTTATGAGTTGGACTAAACAACTTAAGATAGACATACTATAAGACTGGATATGACCAAATGTATAATTTGCAATGGGTTGACCATTTTTTTGGCCAAATGTAAAACTGAGATACAGAATTGTTTTGATTTCAGTACTACTGTTTCTGCAATTATTCTACTAGGAATTTGAGGCAACCTTACAGAACTTGTGTCTTTTGTTGAAAAGGTGAAAGGATGGTAGGTCAGTAAATGTTACTGGTAAAACCAATTCATTTGCATACTAAGATGACAAGATGACAAACTGATGTAAGACAGTGAAATTTCACCATTATAAATATCAATGTCTTTGTTCAATAGGACTTTAATATGAAAAAAGACAATTAAACAGTAAGTTCTTACTGGCAGCAACAATTCATACATAGATTTGAATCATTCTCAACACAGTACATGGATCCACAGACTTCAAGAGTAAAAAATCATCTATTACTTGTGAAGGTGACAAGGAGGTGGTAGGTCATCAAAAAGCTAGCAAATCATTATTTGGCATTTTATTTTCAACAATAATGATGTGCCATCTCATCATTCAGCAATAGTACATATTGATTATTAACTCTTCACCATTTACCAGGTGACTGGTTTTAATTGTACTATTGAAAAGAGCAAAAAATTATGATTTTTTTATACCAAATACCCCAAATGTTAAAATTTGGGTATTATGATCATAATACCATACATTTGGTTATATTCTATCTCATATTATTACAATATTATATTACACCATTGTACGTAGGGTACATTATTGGAATGGTCTCGAAGAGTTTGTCAAATATTGAATAACCTTTTACTTTTGGTGAAACCAAACAATGATTGTTTTAGCTAAATATGCATCTTTTTCCAGTTTTGATGCCAGTTCACTTTTTTATGAAATAATGATGTAAATTTATCATTTTGGATTTAATTCATAGGAACACCAACCAATTGTCAACAGCTGTATGGGCTAAAAAAATGTGCACACTGAGCACTGTGACTGCAGAGCACAGTGAATTCCTAAATGTGAGGGCTTTTCTCATTGAATAAGTGGAAATAAGATTAAAACAACTACTCTAGCAAATACATCTTGAAGAGTACTATGTACTAGACTCTTTAAGTTGCTTCTTATTCTGGATAGAACTTGAGATAAATCCCCCCTATTAAAAATTGATTTCCATTATAAATATGAAGTAGCAAGAATCTTTGAGTTCTTAAGTCTGGATTATTTTGTTCTAACTTTGGGTGATTGTACAATAGTTTTTGACATTTTTGATCGAAATCAATATGGAGGAATAGGGATAAAAAATATCAACCCAATATTTTCAACAACCATAATCAAGAATAAATAATACCAGACTAACTACTACTAAACAACTCATTAAGGAACCTCACCTTTATAATTATGGTATTAGTATGTTTGTTATGGCTTTATTTCTATTTTTTTAGCTTTTCATGGTAAAAACACTAGGTATTATAGTAAGATTTTTGCTATGCAAAAAATATTGACACAGAATTTCAATTACCCATTGGTACTAACTGATAAATCACTTGAAAAATGAATAAAAACCTACATCATATCAGTAGCAGCTTGATTCTTGATTTATATTGAACTTTGTATTTTGTTCAGTTTTGTATAGTAAAAACATTCAGTATTATTCTTTTCAGCTGTTTCCACTTTTTTCCATGAACAAAATATCAACCAATTATTTTCAATAATTTTGTCTTTTCAAGAAATTAACTTGCAAAAATTGCAAAACCTCTGAGCTACTTTTTGCAATTTTT
>JALLOT010004731.1:0-10035 GCA_036939595.1 Thalassiosira livingstoniorum
TTGGGGAAAAAAAAAAACATGGTTATGTACTTCAAACACTCAGTTATGTACTGGGGGTCCAGGCGCCAAGACAACACAAATATACAAATACAAAAACTAAACCAATACTAGAAAATAGATTTCAATAAACTGAATATTTAATTTGCACTTAAATTTGTGTCATCAAGCCTCATTTTTAGGTTTACAAAAATAATTCAGAATATTCACACATAAAATTAAGAGAAAATTTATCAGATTATGGAGATAGACACTATGATTAAGTTGTCTAATATATATAATACAAAATGATAAGAAATATTAAACTGATTCTAGTTGAAGTATGGACTAATTGTTTGGACACTGTGAGAGTGGGGCAGTAGGACCTCAGTTTACATTGAATTATTATTATGGGAAATACCAATCAATATTCTTATCAGGTGCTGAGCTTGAACTGTTATAGAATGCAATGTATATTTAAATGGTTAAAGTGTGATTTTATGTTACTTTCGATTTTAAGAGACCATTGATTCTATTCTTCAGTTTGAGCTATGGTTAAATAATGATAAATGACCTGATTAAAGTTAGAGCCAGTTTGTTTCTACATTGATCAATGCAAGCCCTGTTAATAAAATTATGGTAAAAAAAAATTCAAATATATATGTTACAGCCACCGATGTAACAATCATTTAGTGCAACTGCATCATTCAAAAATCAAAAGACAACACAATTTTCACATGAATTTTCTTGTCAAAATTTGCTCTAAAAATTGAAATATATTAACTTCATAAAATATTGATTAGTTGAATCAAAAACATGTAATGCTCAAATGAAAAAATATGAACTACCATTTTGTAAAAATGATAAAGTAAAAGTAAAAGTATATATCTAAAGTGTGGTGTTTTTGATGTTAGTACAAGTAGAAGAAAAGTAAAGGACTTTAACTTTGGTGAATGCAAAATCAAAGGCTGAGAAAAATCTTCACACTTTTGGCCAATGTAAGAAAAATGTAAAGAATAAGGGGACAAATATTTGCTATTTTCAGAAAAAATAATCATGTGATGACAAGTTTTTCTTATTTTATTATTATTAATTTTATATTTAAAATTTCCTTGTCTAACAATTTAAATTCCAGCAATGAAACTCATTTGAAGCATAAACTGCTCTCAAGCATGTGGTAATTACAATAAATTACTTGTAAGATATGTGCATTGATTTGATGAATTATTCAGCTCTCAAAGTGATTTTAATCCAGTCAAAAATTATTTGTGAAATTATCCTTTTAAGTAATATCAATTTGATCCAAATAAATTGATGGTGATATTGGGCAATGGTGCTGACAAAAACAATTTTAGGGGTCGACACAACAAACAATGTTAAAACACCATTCATGTATTTTAATTATTCATAAAAAATGATCAACAATGATTTCAAATGAATGTGTCTTACTTGCTACCTTTCGGCTTGAATCAGTTTAACCTATCTCTTAATTTTCTAAAATACATTATAAGATACAATCTACATTTTTCAATAAGATCTCTTATTAAATTGTGACTTTGACTTCAAATGAATCTATACTTTAAAACATAATGTACTGGTTTAAAATGAATGAATTGAAAGACTTGATATTGACTTTTGACATTGAACATTGTAAAATATTTATTCAATCATAAATGTAGGCCCCTATCTGCAAAAATATCTCAAAAATGACAGTTCATCAGTATGAGGTCTTTTCATATACTGTCATTGGTAGACTGACTCATGATAATTTATTAGTATGAATTTAGTTTTTGTACATAGTTTTGTTATTGAGAACACAAGGTAAGGCTATAGTGGTGATAAAATCAATGTAAATAGTTGGTCATAAACTTCATATATTATTCAAAAATTGCTTATGGATTTGATTTTTGTACTCTCCACTGTAAAAACCAAGTATTTTCTCAATCACATTGAGTTATATGTATTATGATTTCACTAAATTTTAATCAATATTAGAAATATTTTATCAATCATTAAAGTGATTACAAAAACAGAAAAAATAATAAAGATCAGGACTACTTTTCATTCCTGTCACATCCAACCAAAGTTAGAATTATTGAAAAAAGAAATAAAAATGATACATAGAACCTAAATGAAATTTTGGTTCATGAGAATAATCTGGTGAATGCAAATCACTTTGGAAATAAACACATATTATTGATTATTACTACTGTCTCTGTCTTTTGGGGTTCCAACCCTTCAGATATGTTTATTATTTTCAATAACATAGTGACAAATTACCATCAGGTGCATCTCAAACCTACTCTGTCACTTATTCTGTCAATATTGGTGCTAGTTTATCTGCTTCCAACCAATTTCCACAGCTAATTCTACATTGTATAGTTGTATTGGATTCAACTCTTTATTCTTTTTCTTGTGTATTGTCACATACAAAATCATCACTCCAAGTCAGCTAAAAACAAAAGTCAATTTTTCTGATTTGACACCAAAACATTTCCTAGACAAAGATAATGAAATTCCCAAAAAAATGTTTGTTTTGACTCAGCTCTGATTCTTGGTTTTCACTTCATTTTCAACCCCATTAAAAATGTATTCATATGAAAACAAGTTATCCTTCCTACATTTATTAAAATCTGACATTTTGGTTCAAGTAATTTCATTAAAAATATATCACCAAAGCACTGAAAGATGGATAATATTGATGATGTTGATTTTTCAGTTTTTGCAAATGACTGGAACTTATAAATTAAGTTGTTTCTATCTATTCTTGAGAATTCTTTTAAGAATTCACAAGTTATGACAAGAATGATAGGACAAATTGCTTCAGTATTAAATTCCTCACTAGAGTGTCTAGGATTGGTGTTTGTGTAAATAGAAGCACAATGCTACAAAAAACAAAAACACATCTATTGCAACTGATAGCAAAATTTCAACGTCAAATCAAGTTTTGGTTGGTTGATTTGGACTGCAATTAAAAATTGTAAGCTTGTAATAACACATCAAATATTTTATACGACACATTGAACTATATCTGCTTCATTTCTTCACTTCCTGAATTGAAAGGACAACATATAATCCCAAATTTATTGCCATTTGCAAGTCCAAGGATCCCCAATTACATAGTTATTGTCATAAAATTTATAGTTCTAGCTTTATTTGAGACTCCATTCCAGTACATACTTCACTCTAAATCCACTAAAACTTTTCTCAAAAAGGGATATATAAAATATAAAACCCATATCATAATATTGAATCTGGTGTGCCCTATGGTTTCTGGGGTTGAAATGCTGATTTAATTAAAAAATAAAGATGTCAAAAAGAAGTTTTAATAAATGTCAAAGTAATTGCTAGTTTTTTAGTTCTTTACTGTGTTGTAATTTTTGAGTATGTGCCAATTACTTATTTTTTGTACATCTAATCTAAGTTCCTCTTGAGTTTCAGAAAAGCTATTGAATTCTCCACAACATGAGCCCTGAGAGAGAAACACAGAAGTTCAAGCTTGTTGCATGAAGCACTTGGAGCATAGGTGGTATCATTTTTGCTGTCCCATTACTGACAAAGTCACAAACAATGTATCTTATATGGTCTGAATTTATTACAGATATATATTCTCCCCTTTCCAATAACACATAAGACCCCATAAGGAAGGGGGGCTTTCTATGCCTACCATTTTTGATACAGTGGTAACATTGGGTGATCTCCAAGTGGTGACAAGTACATGGCTTTACATAGACCTAGAATAAAAATGTTATGTTATCAATCTCACAGACTTCCTAGTAATCTACTAGTATTTTTTTTGTCACTAAAAATCAATATTTTCACTGTTTGGTGATTAGATAAAACATGAGGTGTCCATAAAGTTTGTTACCATAAGTTACAACAAGATTTACCTGGAGGCCGGAAATTTTTACTAGCTTTTGCTAGTTATTTTTAAAATTGTCCAAAAATGTTGTTGCAGTGGTAATATTTGAGGTATTCCTTGTGGTAATTTTGTTACTGCCACGTCATATACTAGAATCTACATGGGGGACATCCCTCTTACCCCATATTTTCAGGTTTATTCATGATTTTTTTTAGGACTAAAAAATTAATTTTTTAGTAACATTATACATCCCTCAGGAAGTGAAGGGATAATCAAACCTACTTGTTGTTGATCATTTCCAGTTTTATGCATATGCATTTGCATGCATATTCAAATGGGGATAATACATTTAAAAACATCAATATACCCTTATTTGATGTAATTTGTAGATTTTGCCTATTTTTTTGTTTAGAAGAATTATTTTAGTTATCACCAAGTAAAATCAATCATTCTTAACATTTTAAATTCTCAAATCAAATGAATTGCAATGAAAGAAGTCAGACTACTGAACATCTTCATCCATATGCAAGGTAAACACTTTTAGGATTTTAGTCAATGATGGAATTATTTTTGGGATTATCAAGTAATTCTGATTGCATTTCAAACAATGAAAAATTAAAGACTGTAATGAAACAGATTCCATTCAAAGAGTGATTTGATATCAATAAGTGATAACAAGCTAACAAATCTCTTTGTAGACACAGAAAGTATATTGGAAATGCAAGAAGAAGGACTATTGCCATTGGGCTTGGTCCTTACTAGGATAATTGAAATTGTGCTAGATAGAAGCTTCACATACTGGACCCCATACTTAAAGTAAACTGACAATGTTTCACAATTTTTTTCAATTATTAAGATACAAACACATGATAAAATAGTATTAAAAAAACTTTCCAAAAATCGCATATGATGATATGCAATTGGGATGTTGATTATGTCAAGTACAATGTCAATTGTAACAAAAAGGCAATAACAAGTGATGTCATATGTGGAAGAAATTTGCCAGTTATGACACATCCCTCAATTTCATCAGCAAATAAGTTATGTGACAGCAATGTTAAATAATGACACTTCATGATGCCTCCTATGAAATTTTGACCACTTCCATCTTCTAATTATAGGTCACAGTCTATTGACTTTATTGTCTAGCAGTCATGCACCATCTGTGACATACACTTCCTTCTGATGACTTACACACCCTAATCAATGTTATGTCCAATATTTTAAAAGAAATAATAACTTTTTATTGTTACAGTTTCTTAATAAAAGGAATTTTGCAATCTTATTTTGATATAACAGCATGGGTTGAACCCATTCCTTTTCTAGTCAAAACTCACTGCTTTCTGCTGACAAAGAGTGTTGTTGATGGGTTGCTAGCGGTGGTTAATCATTGAATGCATTCGGGCGGCAGCGGGAGGACATCATCGAGAGTCAAGCATTTGTAACAAAACTGCTCGGAATTGGGATCGCTGACCACCATAGAAACTTGGTATGTTTCTATGTGCCGATCTTAATTGCGGGTAAACGAATACTGGAGATGTTGGCAAGAGCTCTTGGATGTTGTGATTGTTATTATTTTTTTGTCTCAAAAAGTCTATCCTACATCCCACTCCTCAAATGCTTTTAAAATCATGAATGCAAGAATCATACCCCATTTTCATTTCTTATTTATGTTCTTTTGAAGTCAAATGTACAACCACCTCTTCTATCTAGCGTAAGGTATGGTAGTACTTAACCGGAAAATTCAAATTCAAAAAATCCAAGCTGGATGATCAATGATCAGATCGATTTGGATCCACCACTTTCGAAGGCTTGAAGTCTCGCTCATGCTCGAAGGAGCTTGGACGACGACGAGGACGAACTATAGGCATTGAATTGGTTCACTGGGAGGAGGGTCGTGGCAGGAGTGAAAGCGGCGCCATCATCAGATTTGGACTGGAACTGATTTTACTTTAATCATGAATAGGTCGGGCCTTCCTTCATACTATCATCTATCACAGACTCAGATCAACCAGCTCTCTTTCCATGTCAACCTTCGATGTGTTCGAAATGGCGGAAAATCCACAGAGGTGGAAGATGAATTGGAAAGAGCTGCTATTGATTCCAGCGTTGCATCTGCCGCGTCACTGATCTCCGTGGATATTCCGTGGCAAGCTAAAATAACTCCGCCTGCAGTTAATGCTTTTGGGAGAGAAGATGATGCATTTTCCTTTGGTAGCACTTCTGATCGAATACCTAGTGAGTGAATCGTGAATCCTTGGTGTCGAAATGAGGATTTTTATTCAGTCAAGCTTAAGTAGAACCAATCCATTTCGATCATCTTATCGAAACACGACCATTAGCACAGAAGAATGATAGAGCTGTCATATTCACTTACACGACCGGCGATGATATTCCACACAACTTGCAATCAGCATGTCATCACATTGGGCCCGAACAACGAAAGAATCTTTTGCGATATCCTTTCAGACTGGAAGAGAATTCCAGTGATCAACGGCACACCGAGATACGAGATCGATTCATTCGAGAAGATCCTTACAAGTATATGTTCATTATGGCAGCTGTTGGTCAAGTTTCTTCCAGGTGAGCTGTGAGCACATTGCTGTTTGCAAATTCCAAACTCCCACGGGCTTGTCTTTGAGTCTCCACCAACTTTTTCACAACAAAAACCATCACCAAACATCATTCAAAGAAAAATGCACGAAGAAGTGCTTTGCATAATCAAAGTATATCAAAGTGGATTCGTATCTGCATTTCCCTCGTGGAGCGATGAAGAGCCGGAAGATTGTGATGATAGCATAATTTTTGCCAGCGAGAATGCAATCAATACTATGTTGGACCATGGTTCTCGCCTTACCACATACGCTTTCAACACACCTGATGGTTCAATTTATCAATATACAATAGAACGCAATGGACGGCCATGCCTCGGAGATGACTTACAATCTATCGTCGCAAATCAAGAGGCAATAAATAGAGGCGTAGACGAAGAAAGGCGGGAACTCATTCAAAAAGAGTTTGATTCATGTTTTTACATGATGGATAAGGGATCCACTTGGACACACCAAAGCCATGTTGAAATTGCTTGTGCCCATGGATTTGTGGAATCGAATCTTCTAATGTTTTTGCCATTTGGATCACATATTGCCATTCGTTACAAGGTGGTTGAGATAGGTGAAGGCAATAAAATGGATATCGTGGCAAAGGGCATCACGAATTGCGTGGGTACTAGCGTTCCGTCTATTCGCTCTGGCTTGAAGTCCATCACTCTATTTTTTGTCACATTCGTTGGTTTGGCTATTGCGGCATTATTAGCATGTGACGAAACTGGGGGCGACTTTTCTCGCTTTCTTGTAGTGGTTACAGTCCCATTGGGAGTTATTATTGCATGGGTGACTGTTGGTGACGAGGGACAGTATCATTTCAACCACAATTTCTCTATCATCTTCAATGACGAGAGAATGAGCCAGGATACTCATGCATGCAAAAAACAACAAAAAGAATACCAGCCGAAACAACTGAAATTAGAGTTGTATGCTTACTTCAAAAACAATTTTGGGGTGAAATCTCTAGCGGGATATGGTGTGGCCTCTCTCCCAACCCAACCTGGACACTACAACATCGATGTGTCAACGTGGAAACCAATCACATGTCAAAACGTAGGAGAATTAACATCCAGGATGCAAAATTATTACCTAGGCACTTGCCTTGAAGAAATCGGGCCTTGCGATCCTGTTCCATCTTCAGAGCAAGAAGAAAAGTGGGTCGAAGATTCGTGCGTAAGCCTATTTAGCAAAGGTGGACTGCAAACAGAAGGTTCAGGATCGATTTTGATAAGAGCTCATGTAATGAAGAATTATTCAATCAGCGGGCAAGAGACCAATCATTACTCGAGCTTCGATAGCACGGAACCACAGTACCAGCGCGTTCGATTGAGGGAAACAGTTGATGAAGTGTTGTCACGAGTGAGGAAAAACAAGCGAGAACGCATGGTCCGGCAGCACGGTCCTTGCGGGCATGAAAAAGTCAACTTTGAAGAAGTTGGAAACAAAATGGAATCAACACCGCAAAATAATACGAACCAAAATCATGCGGATCGGTGGGCATCCAGTGACAAACTATCCGACCGCACAGCAGAAGTGCTAGATCGGGTACGTTCTCGCCACACTTCAGGCTTCAGCGAAATATCGAAAAATACAAAAAGGTCTGCGCCACGATGAGACACCCGAAAGATAATTGAGATCTCATTTGTAGCATTGGAACATTTTTTCTTTCTAAAAAAATATTTCATTTTGCATAGTGGTTTGACATTGACACCAATAATCATTGACATGAGTAGATTTTCCATACATCAACACGAGAAATTTTACGGATTATTGATATTCATGTGTGTGAGCAATAAGGCTTTAGTCACACACTACTTTTCTGTTTCCACCGTTGTCATAAAAATCAAAAGTGTTGCAGTGCGGTGAAATCTTTTGGTCGAAAGTTGCTTCACACTAAATAACAAGCAAGCCCGAGCTCATTATCCGCTTCGATTTTTCAAGGCTCTGCTTCATTTGTTTGAAAACAAATGATTTTTCCTTCCACAATATCAAGAGTGCAGTCCATGCATCCGGCTATTCCCTCTTCTTATCTTTCAATTTTTTCAAGAACTTCTCTGTATTCGATCTATACATTAAAATTTGCACCAATAAAATGCCATTCAGGACGACACTTGTACCATAGGCTCGTAAGATGTGAAAGTCCCAGCCAACCTCTTTTATTGTTGTGAGTATCCTCACACACGTCCCAACAAAGTTCATTCCAGTAGTTGCCAGTGATTGTGCCCCAGTTTGCTTTTGATATTGGTTTGCAACTATTTGTGATCCTCTCGAATAAATTAGCACCACCGGATTGTATACCATCAAAATGTATTGAGTTTCTGTTGTCAATACTGTTTCAATAAGTATTGATGCCCAAAATAATATGATTATACAACAGATGAGGATACAACTAAAAGCATGCAGTTTCATCATACGCTAATTGAGCAGACAAACCTTGGAACACCACATACAAATACCCCAAATAAGCTCCTAACGCCAATCCAACGTCCAATCCGCTTACTTTTGGCTCTTCTTTCCACCACCAAATTAAACCCACGACTATCATTGTCTGAAAAACCATGACAAGTGTTTCGCCATAAGCTGTGAATGGATTACCTCGCAACAAATTGTAAAAAGCAGCATTGGAATACATAATCACTTCGCTATACACCGATGCAGTAGATAAACCTGCAACGCTGTGAGATTTCAAAATGTTGGCAATAACCGGGGCTTTATTGATACACGATGCACATATGATGGCGATCCCAACTGGACGATTGGGTTATCGATGAAGGGGATAAAATCGAGAAAAATCAGCATAAAAGTTGAGTGTTTCAAAAAGCAAGTCGTTTACAGAATAAGATGTGTCTTATTTCATTCCATTCCTGAAATCAATTTTTGAAAACACGCCACAGTCAAAAAAAAGCAAAGACGGATTAGTGCCGAAAAAGAAATGTTGAACCTGCTTGACAATAAGTGTCACGGCGGTAACATTAAGAGCTATTACGAGAGAACCGATTCTGACAAACAAAAATAAATTGATTTCCACTCAACTGGATTTGGCAACAAGTCGGGAGAAACATGGCGTGGTTAAAAATGGAATCGAATCGAGGCAGCTCTCGGGGGTAACATCTGGCGAGGGGTCGCTTCCCCATGCCCAGTCTGCAAGTGATAACACAAGGGGGTTGTCGAGAATATTTTTCATGGTTCAGCAGAAAAGCATGTATGGTAGGCTCCTTAGACCTTAGGTGTGTTTCTGTTGTGGTTGCTGGTTGGGTGTTGGGTGGCTAGTGGCCAGCGAGGAGCGAGGAGAGGGGAGAGGGGGCAGTGGCAGCCGGCGGCAGCGAGGATGAGAATTTGGATGTACTTAGTATGGTAAGGTATGGTATCTAAGTACCTATTATGTTGTGCTGTTTTGTGTGAGGTTGTGTGTCTTGTGTGTGGCTGCGAGAATAGATTGCAGCTCCTGCATACAAAAGATTAGTTGCCAAGGATACTAATAATATGATGAGGTGGTCTAGTCGTCTGTCCTGCATAAACCACAAGCTCATAATAAAGTTTTAGAGTTACCACAAAAGCAACTAGACTCAACAGGTATGAGTCCCTTGCGGA
>JALLOT010004734.1:0-10034 GCA_036939595.1 Thalassiosira livingstoniorum
TGATTCACTCAATTTGATCATCACTTCATTGAGAAATCATCAAAATACTGAGGTCAATGACTGAAACACACTTTCATAGTAAAGTAACAGTGATGGATCTTAAAAGCAAATATATTAAAATGATTGAGCATTCGTTATACGTAGGAATACGTAATATTATCTCGTAGGGTAGATAGGCGTTGGTTTATCATATTGTTACGACAAATTCATAATCCTACGGTGAAAGTCTACCTAATCAAAAGACGTGAATTCTCTGTAAACTCTGCACTTGGCACACAAAAATACTTTTTGCTTTGTGGAAACTTGCCACTGACTCCACACATTCCTTTTTGCAACACATGGAAAAGTGCAGCCACTGAGTATTAGTACAATTCGGTTCTGTCTTCGTCCTGCCACTATGGAGTACTTCATCATGCAAAAGCAAATGGTTGGAACAAAAAGCTCCAAACCAGTATTTTTATGGCAGGTCTTACATGGCACCTAAACCAAAAGCAAAAGAATGCATGGTTCTTGGGCAGGATTGGACTAGCAATCACAAAAGCACTTGTAATCCACATATGTGATGCCAAAACAGAAGAACTCACAACACCTGACATAGTTGATGATAATGAATTTGATCCCACCCAAGGGGCCTCTTTGACCTTGACAAAATTAGGCTACACCCTCTTTGGTATCCCTGTAGATGAGAACAATGACACAGACTTCTACAACTGTTAATTTTCCTTCTCTATTTTCTTTCTAGATGCTAGTGTAACCTTACTGTAGAATATTACTCCCTCGTGGCTTAAACTTTTGATTCAAATACATAAGCTTTGATGTAAGAACTTCACATTAATTTGCTTCGCATTTGTGACTATCACTCAAGGTATGCAATATTCAGTCCCTAATTGTATCAGTCCTACTTTGACTTTGACCATTGGGATCATGCTTTGGGACCATTATTTTGAGCAATTCTACATATATTTCAAGTAAAGCATAGTGTTCAAAAATCAGAATCAAAACATTAAGCCACAAGGGAGTATTATGATAAAATGAAAATCAAACAAAAAATAGAAACATCCCAGAGTCATGGTATCTTCATGATATTTTCATACAAACCCATGACTAACAATTGAGTATCATGATAAAAACCAAAATGAGACTTAATGATAAAAAGTGTGACAATAAAATCACTTTTGAAAACTTTGAACTAAATATAAAATAATAAATGCATTCATTAATTAAAATTTGATATAAGATTTTTTTGTTCGTTTTTATGTGATTTCATGTGCTTTTGTGTGTTCTTTTGTGTGTTTTTGTGTGGTTTTATGTGGTTTTGTGGATATCAATTAATTTTATGAGTTTTTGTGGATTTTTGTGAATTTCTGTGCTTTGTTAGGAAGCAAGATAAGCAACATTCTCACCATTGTTGAGTGTTTGTTGTATTGGAACTGACAATGGCAATGTAATTTAGTAGCCCATTCAATTAAAATATGGAAGTCACATCATTGGTGAAAGTTTTCAATAGATATCCAAACTTTCACCAACAGCTCTTGCCATGGTGGAGGTGTTTTTGACAAGTTGCAAGGGTACGATATGGCAGAGAACAGGAAGAAATCCTATTTGGCAATCTTTTTTCTATTTTTCCATTTGTTTTGGAACAAATTGTTGAAATTTTTGTTTTCATGGGTTTTTGAGAGTTTTTGTGTGTTTTCTTGTGTTTT
Organism: Thalassiosira livingstoniorum; assembly: GCA_036939595.1. Taxonomy (NCBI): domain Eukaryota; phylum Bacillariophyta; class Thalassiosirophyceae; order Thalassiosirales; family Thalassiosiraceae; genus Thalassiosira; species Thalassiosira livingstoniorum. The sequence continues at coordinate 1,704 of JALLOT010004734.1, forward strand.
TGTAAATTTTTGTGCATAAAAATCCATGAAAATGCAAGAAAACAACTGAAATAGCTACATAATTTATAATATAAGTTGTAAAAAAAATATTAAATTGAATTTTATTTTTATTTATTGGAAAATTGCTTGCTTTGATTCTGCCAGAAAATACATTCATTTCATGTTATTCCCATTTCAGGTCACATTGAAATCACAAATGGGCAAAAAATCTAAATTTGCACATAAAATATGCAACTCTGGGATGTTCCAGACAAAAATCAAAAATAGATATATTTTATCTACCATACCATACTTCATTATACCCCATTTTGTCCTGTTTTTCCATCACCAAAAGAAACTCAGATAATATCAGAACTTGTTCAGCCAATAGCAACTGATACTAGGTCTAATACACAAAAACAAGCCTTAGTCTGATTGAGAAATCAGGGGGATGTGACCTTAAGGGACTTGTTAGAAAGGATGGATACTACATATTGGATGGCATGATGGATTGGATTACAATTTCAATAGTACAATTTGCCATCATCAAATAATGTTCATCCAAGTTGATATTTGAAAAATTGGAAAGATGAAAGGTTGTTTGCTGAACATTTTGCAAAAGAAAAAATAGGCCAAAAACTTATCTTTGTAACATGCTGCAAAAGCATCTAATGCTAGAGATACCATGCTCTGTTGGATTCTGCTGTATTAGAAGTTTAAATAATGGTTTTGTGGGAGTAAAAGATTCTCACCACTTCCACCTGTGTGGTAACTTGAATGAAAGTGACAATCAGCCCTGTGTCTGCAGGAACTGAATAGAAAGGGGACCTTGTAAGAAAAATGCTCTTTTGTGTGTCTTGCCTAGTGACCATTGATTGTTCCTGTTCTTTTCCTGGGAGGCGTATGCAGACCCCACTTGGGATCATTCCCAGCTAGCATAGCTGGACAGACTCTTAGTAGCCATAAAATAAGCACCTAAGTTTTACCTCCACTATGGGCTCTCTTTAGCATAGGTACTTTTTACAGAATTAAAGAGCTAATCACAAACAACTATCAGCTTGGTGCATAGCGTCTCACACTACCTACAATAACAATGACACCCAAACAGATCACTATGCTGTTCGAGGGAGCCAGGGTGGCGTATCCTGCTATCATTGGCAAGCCAGGAGCCACTGACATGGAGGAACTTGAAAAGAAGCTACAAAAGCTTTTACTGGACATCCCCTCCAATCTTGGCAGAGGAGCACATGGTCTCTTAGGGCTCTTGATGGACTACAATGAGTACAACAACAATGTGGGAATGCATTTTGTACATCCCATAAAGCCACCACCCTATGACACCACCATTGACGCCAATGGCACAGAATGTGAGCACAAAAAACTTGAAGTCTTGCATGACTAACAAATCTAAGTCTAAGACTATAAAATCCAGTATGCAGCTGAGCTAGGAGCTAAACAAATCATAATCTCTGCCATCAATGAAACTCACCTCAAAGAAATCAAAGATTCCAACTACAAGTTTTTGAATGTTTCCGCCTACTATATTATGCTCCATCTCAAAGAAAACTACAGCAAAATTCAATTGACTTCATTGCTAGGAAAATGAAATACAAAATTACTTTGATATCAATCTGGGAATGGCAGCATATATCAATAAGCTGGAAAAAGCACAATTCACAGCAACAAAAGCTGGGGTCATAATGCTAGAAACCATGGTCATGGCTATAGCAACAAATGCCATGTACAAGTGTGGATTTTATAAGCAAGACTTATGTGATTGGGAAAGAAAGCCAATGGCCAACAAAAACTGGCCTAAATGGAAAAACCACTTCAAAGCAGTGCATACAAACTACAAACAAGACATGCAAGTGGAACATAAAGCCATGATGGCCAATGAAGCCATGACAACAACCACAGCACCATTCCATGAGGGACTAACACCCACCACATTCATGCAAGATGTCGATGACATGTTGGACAATCTTGCCCAGGTGGCCACACAGCAGCAGAACATAAAGCCATTGAGAATGCAACAATGCTGAACACAGTAATTGAAAACAACAAAAAACTCACAGTTTCTATTGCTTCCCTCACTGAACAAAACAAAAAAATAACCAACATTCTTGTGTCCCAATCTGGGACTTTTCGCATCCCTACGTCAACAGATCACCCATTGGTGCAAATCAATGGCAAAACTAGACAACTCTACTTCTAAAACTTTGAACCAGGAGGTTATTGCCACTCCCATGGCTACAGAAGCTGCATTGGTCACAATAGCAAAATGTGCACCAAAAAAAACTGGACATAAAGAGGAAGTCACACACAGCAACACCATGGGAGGGAGCATGGCAACAAAGACTGGGTACTAGCAGAAATAGATTCCCTGATGCTGATTTTCAGCCAAAGATAAAGATAGGTATCTCATTGCTATCAGATAAATCAATATCAATATGTACCTTAGCAACCATAAACTTAATCCTGGAGTAAAGGCACTACAACCTTCCAACAATGCCAATATGCCCTCAACCATAGCTTTCCACTGAAATATTGGAACTGAATTCAAGAAATCAGTAAGAATAACAAGAGATCAAGTCTTTGCCTTTTGGTTCTCAGCATGTTTATGTTGAATGCTTTGCCTTAGAGCTAGAAAGTGTTATAAATTTGAAATAAAGCAACTTTAAACATCACTCAAAAAATAACTCAACAAGTCACATTGGCTAATATTTCATTTGTATCTACTTCAAAAGGAAGTAGAAATGAAAGAAGGTTTTGCAAAATATTCAAATCCTGTTCACTATTCTATGTAGCAATCTAAAATAATCTAATCTAATCTAAATTGTTAAACCCAGTCCCGTCAGCTCCAGTCCCAGATGGCAAGTCCACTTTCCTTGCCAGCTGAGACTGCAGCTGCCGTGGCCTAGGTTTACCTTCGCCCTGCACGGGCAACGGCCAGACCCGAGTTCCAGCTTAGAGACCTAGATTCCTCATAAAATAGATATCCTCATGAGTCACTAGATCTCTCCTTTTTGCCTGTGTTCAACAGAGGATATCTCTTAGGTTTATCTACGTGGTACCAGCGACAATGGCAGCCGATCCATCAATCGAGTCCATCACGGCCCAATTCCCGTACATGGAATTGAAGCCTATTCCAGGCCGTCCTACGTACGCACTCTTAAAGCAGCTACACCTTCAAGTCCTTGAAAATCTAGCCCAAATTCAAACACCTCTTGGAGGAGGTGGTCATGGTTATTCCGCCCTCGCAATGTCCAACCAGGCTTACGCCAATTACTCCAACACGCCTTTTGTCGCACCCGCTAACCCAGGGACCCTTGTATACCCACCCAACGTCTCTACCGAGCTCATGGCGCGGATGAAAAACCAACATGAAATCGATCGAAACGCCTACCTTGAATATAACGCCGTTGTCACGGCAGTACGAAATCAAATCTTAAAAGCAGTCAAAGAAGTATGCTACAAAGAGCTAAAAGACCCCATCCTTGGGTACCACAACGTAACCCTATCGCAATTCATAACCCATCCAAGGAAAATGGAAAGGCAACGCAGGCTGAGCTGGATGCTAATGTGGAAGTGATGAACACACCGTATGACGTAAATGAGCCAATCGAAGAGTTCTTCGATCGAATCCAGAAGTGTTGAGAAATGGCGGAGGACAACCATTCACCAATGCTCAGGTCATGAAATTGGCCATCAAACTCCTTTGGAAAAGTGGTGCTTACCCCCTTGATATGCGCGAATGGGATATGAAAGACAATGCACAAAAAACATTCCCCAACCTCAAAACCCACTTCAAAGCAGCAGAAAAAACCCGCCGAGCAGGACTAGAGTCGGGGGAAACATATGCCAACAACCTCCAGACGGAACTATTGAATAATTTCGAAAATTCCCTACAGCAATTCACTGAACAATCCCTGGAACAGAAGGATAGAATTGCAGCGCTGGAGGCGGAAGCACAAACTGCGGCAAATGCTGAACTAAACAATCTACAACAGCAGTTTCAACAATTGCAAATGCAAAACAAACAAATCCTGGAACAGCTCCAACAGCAGAGTGCAAATAACCAGGCACGTACTCAGCGCCAACCTAGTCGTGCCCCGGTCCCAGCCAATACTGGAAACCAAAACAACACCACAACCCGCAATCGCAACCAGCAATCAATGGGACCGTACCCACCCCCTCCATTCTATAATTATCCCTTCCCCATGATGCCACCAACTGGAGGACCTCCACCGGGATTCCAAATGCAGCCTCCCTTCCAACAGCAAATGCAGTTCCAACAGTGGCCTAATCAGCAGCAACCCCGCCGCCAGAGAGTTTGCAAATACTGTTTCACTCACGGATTCAAGGGGCATTTGAGCCAGGAGTGCAAGACCCCTCGAGTAGACCACCAGTGTCATGCCACAGCAGAAAACATGATGGGAGGGAGTACAGATGGAATGAACCGAGCGCAGTGCAACAACCAAGGAATGAATAGCAACTACTACAACGTGTTCAACCAAATGTGACGGGGGGGGGTAGCAGTAGAAACTAAAAATAAATTGCTGTTTAATGTTTCAACTCGCCGTAACCCCACCCAAAACCTTAAAATGATGGACTCCGGAGCAAATAGTAATTTTTGGATGCCTGGAGCAAAAGATATAGAACTCATTCCCTCAAATGTAAGAATTCAAGCTCACCAACCCAGCGGGGCAACAATGACAAGTGAAGGAGAAAGAGTATGGAAGGACCCACGATTCAAGCTAATCGAGGAACATTTGGATGGCCATGTCCTACCGGCCTTAAAACACCATTCCATTGTTTCTCTTGGCAAAGTATGCGATGTGGGGTGCGTGGCAGTTTTTGACAGTGCAAAATTCAAAGTATGGAAAGACAAAAATTGCATAATGGAAGGAACACTCCATCCTAATGTGCTATGGTATATTGACGAACACGTCCAGCACTTGGTCAATAATATACAAGTTAACTCATTAAGGAATGTCTACTCTGCAGAGAACGTTCAAGACGCAATACAGTTCCTCCATGCGGCATTAGCGTCCCCAACTAAAGCAACACTCCTCCTTGCCATCAAGAACGAATTCTTTGCCATCTGGCCACTCCTAACGCTCCGCAATACGCAAAAACATCTGAAAGAGACTATGGCCACCCACAAAGGCCACCTCAAGCGCCAACGCCAAAATTTCCGCTCAACGAAGCATCGACCCCAACCACCTCCACCAGAGGAACCAGTCATCCAACAACCAAAGTCTGAGGAAGTCTTCATCTGCATGTTGAACACAGACGATCTATGCGGGACCTCTTACTCGGATGCTACGGGCCCTTTCCCCTACGAATCTGCGAGAGGGCACAAATATATATTAGTGGTATACTCAGTAGATGGCAATTGCATACTGTTCATACCTTTTTGAAACCGTTCCGACTCCAAATTCAAACGTGCGTACAAAGAAGCAATGACAAGATTAGAGTCACGAGGGCTGAAACCAAAAATTAATGTAATGGACAACGAAGCTAGTTTTGAACTCAAGAAATGGCTTACAGATTTGGGCATCAACTACCAACTTGTTCCAAGTGGTTCTCATTGAGCTAATACGACGGAAAGAGCCATAGAGACTGGCAAGCACCACATTAAGTCAGGCCTAGCCACAACTGACGAGAACTTCTCAATCAGGCAGTGGGACAGGCTCATTCCACAGTTTGAGAGAACCCTCAACATGCTACGACCGTGCAGAATCAATACAAAGATTAGTGCAGCAATGTGGATGTACGGACAACACGATTATAATGCTCACCCTATTGCACCCGCCGGCTGGAGATGTTTATGCTTCGAATCTCCAGAAACAAGGCCGTCGTGGTCGTATCATGGTGTTGAGGGATTTGTTGTCGGCACTAGTTTTGAACACTATCGTTGCTACGAAGTGTTCATTCCTTCAACAGGCCACACTCGCATCACTGATACAATTGTCTTTTTTCCGCCCAAGGAATATTCTTTACCCGAGCCCCAAACACCAGAACAAACTCTCCTCAAAGCAGCTTCCAACCTAGGCCAAGCCCTGCAGCACATGGGGTGCAACAACCTGGCCTACCCAGAATTAACCAACTTTGCCGCACTCAAGCAACTCACCGACATCATTCAAACTGGCACAAAGAATTTGCAAAAAGAAAAAGACCAGAATGCAACATCTCCGAGGGTGCCAGCCGAAACCACCACACCTACCAATGCACACAACCAACCCCAGCCAAACATTCCTATAATCTCCCAAGATGATCTGCCTGAACCAGACGATGCGCAGGAACCGAGGGTGGGTGTAACCCCACCTGCTCCCACCAACATTATTCCTCCCAGCCAACCAACCCAACCAGACACTGTCACTAGAAACTCACCGCTACCCGACCCCATCTTCCGAAGACCCATCCACCCCACCCAACACCGATATCCAACACAAACCAAGGCAGCACGGCATCTACTCCAATCCGAAACAAGACACTCCATCAACGCACTCATTGACATGGTACGTCACAAAGAACAAGCCCCTGACGTGGAAGAAGAACTTCCACCCTTCCTCGTCCAAGTGGTCATGTGCCCTAAAACGGGAAAGATGAAGGAGTACCGACACCTCATTCAGGACGAAGACACCAGGGACATTTGGAGCAATGGTATATATTGTGAAATGGGCCGTTTGATGAATGGCACCAAATCGGGCGAGAAGGGCACGCAAACAATGGTAGCAATCCCAAAGAGTAAAGTGCCAAAGGGAACAAAGGTTGCATATATTAGAGTAGTAGTCAACATCAGACCGACTAAAGAAGTCCAGGAAAGGGTCCGTCTTACCTTGGGAGGCGACCAAATTGAGTACCCCTACAAAGTCACCACACGCACGGCGGATATTCTGACTTCAAAAATCATGTTCAATGACGTAGTTTCCACGCGTGGCGGGAGATTCATGAACATGGACATCAAAAATTTCTATTTAAACATGCCCATGAAAGTTTTCGTATATGCACATATCCAGGCTCACCTAGTACCCGACAAGACACTGGACGAGAATAACCTTCAAGATTTAATTGCAGACGATGGTTATTTATATTTGGAAATCCAGAAGGGGATGTATGGCCATCCTGCCGCTGGCAGAATAGCCAATGACCTCTTGAAAGAACGTCTTGCCCCCTTTGGATACGAGGAAGAAAAATATACTCCAGGCCTGTGGTTAAGCAAAAAGAATGGAGTGAAATTCGTGTTAGTAGTAGATGATTTTGGTGTTGAATACACCAAGCGGGAAGATGCCCTGCATCTGCTCCGAACCCTTCGCCGGTGGTACGAAGTAACCACCGACTGGGATGGTAAATGCTTTTGTGGCATTACCCTGGATTGGGACTATTTAAATCGCCATGTCACCTTATCTCTCCCTGGCTATGGGGAGAAAGGACTCAAGAAATTTGGCCACAAAAAGCCATCTCAACACAGCACTCCCCTCATCCTGCTCCACTGCCAATGTTTGGCCTCACGTCACAAAAACCCCCACCAGCTGATACGTCAAGCCCACTCCCCAAGCAAGGCAAAACACGAATCCAACAAATCTGTGGGTATTACCTTTTTTACGCGAAAGCTTTGGACAATATGATGCTCAAGGCCATCCACACAATTGGACGCAAGTAGGCCGCCCCCACGGACCTTACCAACAAGTGGGCCGATCAATTTTTGGATTACGTTGCCACGCATCCTGATGCCAAAATCAGGTATCATGCCAGCGACATGATCCTGAAGCTGCATAGGGATGCTGGCTATGCCAATGAGGTGGACGCCAAGAGCACGTGCGGAGGTTACTTCTATCTTGGTAAGGCCCAAGATCCACGCGATCCGCAGTGGCTCAATGGCCCGATCGACGTTGAGTGCAGCCTCCTCAACTTGGTTGCTGCATCTGCTGCAGAAGCAGAACTAGGCAGTCTGTTCAAAAATGGGCAAAAAGCAATGATTTTTTGATTGACACTCGCTGAGTTGGGACATCAGCAACCGCCAACATTAATTTATGTTGACAATACCACAGCAGCTGGCATAGCCAACCGCATAATAAAACAGCAGAGGTCACATGCAATGAACACGCGGTATTTTTGGATCATAGATCAAGTGGATCTTGGTACTTTTTGCATCATTTGGGCACCTGGCCTCAAAAATTTGGCAGATTATTTTACAAAACATTTATTACCAGGTCACCACGTTAAGGTCTGACCTTATTATTTGCATATGAATTCGTCTCCGCGTTTCCTACCTCAGGCACCATCACCTCGGGATCTGCGAGGGTGTGTTAAACCCAGTCCCGCCAGCTCCAGTCCCAGATGGCA
>JALLOT010004735.1:0-10031 GCA_036939595.1 Thalassiosira livingstoniorum
TAATATTTAACATGGTGGCTTTTAACTAAAATAATTTAGAAAGAAAAAATCATTCTACACTATTATGAGAGTGAAAAAATATAAAAACAATCATGTATGCATTTAAATTTCTATCCTTCAGAAAAAAGTATACACAGAGCATGAAGCCAAAGAACATAATCTAATTGCTGGTCATTTTTTTCAGTAACATATTCCATCATTCCAACACAGGTGTTTAATTTGATCAAATTTTAATCATCTTGTATAAATATTTATGTCAGAAACTAAAAATACAAAAACATTGATAAAAAGTATTTGATTTTCCTTTTCTCATTCAAAACATCAATATTATTTGTGGACGAATAGATGGTTATGAAATAAATCAACGGTCTTCATTCCTGAGGGAGTGAAAAGGCATAATAATGTTGCACAAATTGCTCAAGAAGATTTGTGTGGTTTTGGATGGGAGCCATTGTATGTAATAATCCAAGGATCATCAATTGGTGCCATTAATGGTCTTGTTCTTTATTTTTTCATTTTTGTTGTTTGTATTGGCTGTAGAAGAAACTTCATCAAAGATATGATCTGAAAAACTAAACAAATAATTTGAACATCTCTCTTGACTCAAATCTCCTCAGCACATAAGTTTTAATCCACACTACAGGAGTTGAAAAAATGAGGTGAGAGAATGTTCATTGACTTTGTTCTTAGATTTTACATAGGAAATAAAGAGAGTAGCTAATTAACTCATTTTCAGATTTGTTTTCATACAAAGATTTTTCTTGTTATATAACAGTTTTTCTGTAAAATGACCATACGATTCACAGATGACATTATTAGTTGTAAACCTTTGAGACATCTTCCAAAATTTAATGCTTCATTTTAAAAAGCTTTTTGACAAAACTGATAAGGTTTCTAAATTATTTTCATAATTTCATCATGATAAACAAATAAAAGAAAATATCAGACTCTTCACTGGGGTTAAGAAGAAATATGTGGCTCATGATAAAATCTTTAATGCTAAAAAGTAGACTTCTTAATCCATGAAGAAACAACAAAACTCAACAGAGACATCCTCAATAAGGGTTAAAACTGTTTATCTCATTTTTTCTAACTTTTACCACTTGAATTATTGTTTGTGTTTTTATATATCATTCAAAATCTTTTTTCAAGCAACATAGTATGCAGCCATTGACAGATAATTTCTTCCATCATTTATGATATAAACTTCATTGATTCAAACAAATTTTCCCTATTGAAAACACTTACAAAGAGAATTTCTCTAATATACAATTAGAAGATACTATTTCTGTGTTTCAATTTTGAAATGACTTTCTAAGTTTTTAAGCTGAGATTTTTTAGCTATTAACACTCTGATTGTTTAAGATTATTTTTTGCTATTTGAAGTGGTAACAAATACCAAATGATCTCTTGATTGTTGTGTAAAACTGTCTTGATTTCAATTTTTGTGGCAGTTTTTACACATGGATAAAATCACCTAAACAATTTGTTAAATTGATTTGTAATAAATAATGCATAAAATGAAGCTGTTATCCTTTGTCTTAAATTTACATGTTTTTGGGTTTATTTTATTTTTTCTGATCAGAATTTGAAAAGATGATCAAATCATTGGTAAAATTACTGAAATTGAGGCTTGATTAGCACACTCTTGATATCAAAAAGTTTGCTGAGAATAAGATTCATTACAATTTAGCAAAAATGTTTTATTGCATTGATATCCATAGAAATATGGGTCCATGTGCTAAATATTACATCAAACCCCTTGGAAACCTTTACTACATCCATTTTTTTTAAATCCTATATTTTTGAAGAATTAAATAAGGTAACTATTCCATATCATAATAAAACCTGGTCTGTATTTCCGTGGCTTTTTGAAATATTTGTTAGTTTATGATGCATTATTCTGACTTTCTAATGGAGTCCATAATGCATGGATAATACAGTCTCTTCTATTATCTGGTTCTATAACATTGATGAGACAAATTTTAAAAAAATATACCATAACATCATGAAATTTTTAGCCATCATTGTTATTTTTTCATTTGAAGCATGGCAGTGCTTAGGTGATCCTCTTCTAAAAAATATCAAAATCCATGATTCTTGGACAATCGTGAAGTTTAAAATTTTTAAACCTTCTAATCCAAGCATGAGGCTCATTATTTGACCTTTTCAGCTTCAAATATGAAAACTGCTTCTTTAATACAAATACATGGGTAGTTGGCAATTGATTGAAGAATTCAATTATTAAATAAAACAGTACATTGGAAATTGAGTTCAAGAAGAAACAAAATGAAAAATTGATATTTGATTTCTGAACTGGTGGGCTATGTTATTTTACTCACTGCACACTTTTCCGTCATCTGATGCTTGAAAATTTGGCATTTTTTCAAATGAATATTTATTATTGCTTAATTTTTAATCAATATGAATTTTAAAATCATGTAATACTTATTTTCTAATTTTTTTTTAGTTTGATACTGCAAAGCTTTTTGCAATCCAGTAGTTCATCTTCAGCCTTTTTTGTCAATCAGTTTTCAACTGATTGGAAAACAAGTGCAAAAAAATACCTGATTGGAAAAATGGGCTGAATAAATGGGTCAACAAACAGGAAAAAAAACGTGCTGAAAAATAGGCTGAAAAACAGGCGCAAAAATAAGCAATGTATGTAGTATTGTAATAAGTACCATACTCATCTACTAAGTATTACTCTATTGGATAGAAAGATTGCTGAAGGGTGGGAAGCTCAATGTTGTATGCCTTTGGCAGGTCTTTAACAACTGAAACTATTACCATGTTATAAGTAGGTACTTATGATAGGAACTACTTATTACTACTTACAAAGAAGTTTCAAATGTATTAGTGATATAAAGAGTTTGCATTCAACTGAAATCTAAATTTTGGGTTCAGTCAAAGAATTGGGCAAATTTTCAGGATCCCAGTTCTGTGCAGATCAGAGAAAATCAATCAGTTCTTGATGGATCAGAGAAAACCAATCAGTTCTCCGGGGCTCAGAAAAATCGAATCAGTTCTGCTCTGATTGGATTTCCTATTTTTTCGCTTAATGAAAAAGCAGGTACATTTTTATATTATATTATGATGTTTAAATCCAAAATCAAGTCGTAATAAATTACAAAATGAAAAACTACAAATTCAATTATTACAATAATTCACTTAGTAAATCGCTCAATTAAAAGCTAAGGCCGTCAAAATCATTGAACCTGTTTGGAACAACAAAGAAACTAAAGAAATATCATGCATAACATAATACATACTTTCCTCGAAGGCAACTTTGCAATCAAAAGCAATGATCAAGCTGTTTCATCCTCGTTCCATTGTAAAAGTTGAAAGTCGGCAATTAATATTATGAGATACATTATTGCTTCGACAACGTGTCAACATGCTCAGATGAAAGGCAATGACATGATTATGTAAGCGAGGACATCATAATTATGTTTCAAAAAGGAGCAATATGAAATATGTACTTTTGAATGTGATAGAGTGGGAAAGACAGCTGAAGTCTGTTGGGTAAATGGCCGGGCCACAACTTTTGTCCTCTAACTGTCATTTATGATTTTCACAAACAGCCTGGATAAGCCCGTTCCCTATGAAGACATAAATGGTGCAAGTTTGCAAAGCCCAAGTGAAAACCGAGAGGCTTTCACGACTTCAAAGTGACGTCATACACTTGGGTCTAACAAAACAATATCATGTTTATCGCCAGTTTATCGCCAATATTATATCTCGTGATATTATTTTTTAATAAATAATAATTTTTAATTTTGGTACAATGGGGTATTACTACTTCATGTGGTAAAACCATGACAAAAAATATTTTCTATTACTTGTTTCTGAGTACATGGAGTTGTGACTGGAAATTGCAGGTTATCTATTTGGGAAGTTTCATAAGTTTTGGATATATAACCAACAACAAATTTCCTAAGTAAAATGAAAAGATGATGCACAGTTTTGTTTGTGGTATATTGAGGTTCAGTGCTTCATTGAAGCATCATAGTACTTATCTTGTGTTTGAGCCTTCAAACACATTGAAACAAAAGATAAAAGAAATTATCATAAAATAATATGCACGTGTTCCTCATATTTTTCACATGACAACACAAAGTAAAAGAAAAATACACATATCATCACAGTGGCAGTTGTTGCAATCAATAACTCCGTTTCACTCACAACCTCACTGAAATAGCTGATCATTCTTTCACACATCCAGCATATACTTCTATTCATAAAAACAGTACATATTTTTTATTATCAACCAATTCTTTCAGAACCTGAAGAATTGGTTTGGCTTTACATTTGTAATGAGATGCAATTTGTCATGGGTGCAATATATTGGTCACTCGTTTATATTAATCACAAGTCTGCCAAAACAAGGAACTCTCAAGTTGATAAATGGATAGAATGATCATTTATTTTGTAGTAGTTTTTTGTTGTAGGTGCAGTATGTGGTCAAAGTAAAATATATATCATATTTCCATTCTAATTGTTGATTTAAGGAAGCAGTTAAAAGGGTTAAAATTGAAAATAATGATTAACATCCTTAGATTATGAAGTTCGATCTTGTTCAACATAAAAGAGCAAACAAAAAGAGGTTGTGGTGACAAAGACAGATTATTATCATATAAAATGATAGATCTTGCACTTGAAAAATGATTTTTTGATTTCATCTTACCTGTGCTTCACATCCTTTATTGAATATTTGCTGTTTTATCCTATCCACAAATGTGGAATCCAGAAGATATTTGGCAAATGGTTACATATATACTCAGTATGATCCTCTCAATGAGTTAATTATCAATATTGGATGTCATGTAAGAAAAATTTCAATATCATTAGCATTTTTACTGGTGGTTAAATTTTTGAATTGCATGAAAGTGACAATTCGTAATAAATGAATGCACCAAAATAGTTTGTAAAAAAACTATACAAAACTAAAATTGTTGACTCACAGATTTGTGATCAGCTCAAAAGGAGAGCATAATTTTAAGTTTGCAACCCTATTCTAGCTAGCCCCTGCAATGGTTACTTTTCACATCTTTTACATTTTTGGAGAGGATCATCATGTAGATATCATGATTTATTTTTTTCTTAAATTCAATAACAGGAGAAAATCATGGTTTTTGTGCTTTAGCTTCATCAATAATTAAGCAGAAAAATTGCTTTCATTTGCCGAGCAGATGAACATGGAAAACAAAGGTATCATCCCGATAAGATTGAGATCAAGATGACTTATTATTATATTTCAGTTTTTGTTTAGCACAATGTGTAATTTTGGTATCAATCATCCAATTCAAGAGAATGGGACAATGCTTGTAAAATATACTTTTACCATTGAAAAATATTTTCAAGAATGTTGCCTAAGTGGGAAATCTATGTTCATTGTTTAAGGTTCCTATTTTTGAAAAGTTTACAGAAAAGGAGAAAATACAATGATTATCAAATTAATTAGCAGCTTGAAGTAAACCGTATAACAAATTGTTCATTTCTAAAATATCAGCAAAGACAAATTGAAATTATCAGCATATGTTTCTGTTTGTCATTTCAGTAGCAAAAGGAATAATTCTTCCTACATATTTTTATGTGTCTTCTTTAATTCTACCATACATTTGACTCTAAAGGAATGAGACTTTTCAACAAGTTAGAAAAATCAAAATAGTAACACAGCATATTCATTATTAGGCCTATTATGATGGTTCATTCATTGAAGAGATGAAGCAAAAATATCAACTATTGACTGAGTAGTAGTGCCAATTTGAAGTTAAGCAAAATTTATATCACCACTTAGTAGGATTACCAAGAGTAATTAAAATATTTTAAAAAGACACAACATGGTGGGTTCCTTAATGGGGGCCTTAATGTGATAAAATGTCTTGGTTGATTGGTCTCATTCATTTTGATTTTGCATTCATTAGCTGGGACCCATGAGCAGTGAATACATTAACTTTCATGCCAAAAACAATTCCTATTTTTCATATCTAAGCCTCTCAATCTACTAGATTTGGCTTTTAAGTCAAATGCAGAATATTCATTTCTTGTTAATATATTGGTCGGTTGAAAATAAAAGTAACTTTGTTAGAAAAAAATGCGGTAATCAGGCAGATGAAAACCTAGTTTATGTGGATACTTTTCATTTTCTGAACATTTGATATTTGCTAATAATGAGCAGAAAATAGTTAGAATTACACAGGAAAATAGTTAAAGTAACAAATTTCAAAACTTTGTTGGGTAGAAAAATGTTCTTTGTGGTAGGTTGTAGTGCATCATATACTTAAACCCAATCATGAGCACACATTTTGTCAATACAATATTGATGTTGTCAATAAAATATTATAGTACATTTAAAATTCTAGGTGAATTGACTTTCAGATGGTAAAATCCAATGAAATGAAAATTTGTAAAAATTTCCAACCTAAATGAATATGTACAAAAAATGCATTGATCAATCTAACTTGTTAATGATTTTTAATTTCTTTGTTGTTCTCAGAAGAAACATTTACATACCTGCAATCCATATGAAAAATCAAACCCCAAATTAATACACTATGAATAAATTGGGTATAGTCTTTAAATTCCATACAACATCTAGAGTGTTATGGGTATATATATATATATAGGTTCCATATATTTGACAAAAGGTGGTATGGAACACAATGGTTGAAGCTTCCTTTCTACTGACTTGATTTTCTTTGTATTCTTATAATATTTATCTTAATCCGAATAAACACATATCCTACATTAACAATGTCACTATATGTACAAAAACTCATGTTCTGATATAATAGAAGAACTAATATCTATGAGAAAATTAACAGACTAATAAAAACAGTTATATTTATTGGGATCTTGCACTAGTTGTTTTGTTTTTAGTAGCATTTTTTAAGTAAAAAATATACATTCATATCTTAATTTGAGATTTATTTTATTTGTCTTGATAATACTAAATAGCAAATAATTTTCAGTTTTGTTCAAAATTATAATATTAAAACTCTTTTGTAGTAATGATATTTTCAGCATTGAAATGAAAGGGAAGATGACAAATAAAGATGCCTTGTTTCAGAGAACAGGTATTAGAAGAATTTTAGACACAGACTAGCCAGGGGGTTGGGTTCTGATCAGAAAAAAATTAATTGGGTAGTTTTGTTATTTTGTGACATTAGAGAGTATTTAGGTAAAAATGTACAGTAAACTGTTTCTTTTTATAATTTTGAAACAATTTATGATGTCATCTGAAATTGTGATTGAAAATCTTAGCAATTCTTTTCTGCAGAAAACAGACATATGGAGGAGATGGGTAAGGAAGGTGTGTCTTCTAGTTTAGTTTAGACCAGCAAATAACTTTTATGAGTGTGTGGTCAAAATATCTGATCTTTCACTAGAGAACAGTAAAGAACAAATAAATCAATCCAAAATATTTCAAGGAAGAAAATTATGTGTGTCCTTCTAAGTATTTATTTTTCTCCTGTTGTAAGAATTAGTCATAACATTTGTGGTCTGATCCACCACTATTTTTGCTTCTATGTTGCCTGGATACCAAACCGCTCTCTTCCACAGTTGCTCCAACATAAGTCAGGAAAAATTTGTTAAATCTTACAAGACAGAATATCAAGCAACACAAAATTTAAACTCTTGAAGCATGATTTAATGGGAGCCACACTTTTGACAGCATGATTGATCAATTCTGACAAGGTTGTTCTATGTCCAAAATTAAAAAGGTTGTGGATCTTTGATCATTTTTTAATTTGGACATATCTGAAATATGAAGCATAGACGACATTACTCTTGTGTACATCAGGTAATGCATGTAAATTGAAATGTCACGTTTTAAGGTATGATATTTATTTGGAGAGAGGCCAGGAAACCAGCATTGTTATTATTTATTTGTAGGAGAAGATGATTACACAACAATATAGGCCTTAAGGTTGTGTTAAAGAAATCTATTTAGTGCAAAATATGATATCTCACATTATTTAAACCTTCTGGTATCATTTTGACAAATTTATTTTTTCTCTAAACATCACCATGTCAAAGATTCCATGTCATGATCAGTTGGTTGTAGAGTTATCATTATTTGTGACAGCAAAGCAATTTGAGTTCCAAGTATTTCAAGTAGGTGCAAAATGATTTGAGTTCTAAGTAGGTCAAGAAGGTATTATAGACATTTGGTCTAAAAATGGAAATCATTAGTACCATGGTACTCTAAGTAGTGTAACAATATTTTTGATGAGTTGTGTGAGCATTTCAATGAATAATAGATAATTGAATTAGATCCTTTGTTTCACAAATCAAAAAATAATAATATATTTTCAATGGAAGTTGAAGACCATTGCTTACGATAATATTGTAAATCTAAGATGTAAGCTTTGCCAACAAGAATCTATTTCACTAGAGATTCAGACAGACACACAACACACAATTATAAAGAGACATCTGAGATATTGACATAAAGGTTGGAATATGAAGTGGACATAATTTCAATAAAGAGGATAATGATGTTACACTTGTTGTGAAACATTGCCTTCCATTTCTAATACCAATAATTATTCCCCCATCATTATGATATTTTTTGAAAACCATGTAATCTTACATGGTTGTAGCTGGCTGTATCTTTGTCGAATCAAAAAAGGGTGAAGGTTCAAAGGAGAAGAGAAGGTATCATCATCATCCTTGTTCACTTTTACACTTCTTAAACACTGTGATATGCCGCCATGATGGCTTTTGGGATGTTGTCCATGGTTCTTTCACAAGGTTTGGAATTTTTGATAAAATATTCAATAGCTCGTACATCCTTTGGGTGTGATATTATGTATGAGCACTTGTGGTAAAAATATTAAATTTAAAAAAGGCCCTAAGCCTTGACTCTGCCTACACTCTTATTGGGACTCAAAGCATTCCTGGCAATGATAGATGTGATACTTACAGATTCAAATTTAGCATCATAAGTAGAGTACAGTAACAATAACAGTACTCATTATGTTATTGTTGAAGTCATATCTCCATTGTTTGGTTTTTTGTTGACAGTTTGAAGCTTGGCCATATCATTCTAATACCTTTTTTAATTTTTAGCATGTCTGAAATCTGAAATATAGAAGACACCAACCTTATGAACACCAGAAATTGTATGGGTTTACTTCAGTTTCATGTATAAAGATATGCCAACAATCAGTTGGGGATAGGACAGACAAACAGCGTTATTGATAGGATGGTAATTAAAAAAAAAGTAGGCACCAGGGTTGCATAAAAAAATTGATTTGGACCAGAGTATCATAACTCACATGATAGATATGGTCTGGTGTCTTTTTGAGAAATTTAATTTTTCTCTAGTCACAGCTATATCAAGAATTCAAGTTCAAGTGACACAAGGAGTTGGTTACATCTCTCATTATTTATGTCAAAGCAGCAACAATAACTTGTTTTCCAAGTAGATCAAGTAGGTGTTCTGGGTATTCAATGAAAGAGCAAATATTCACTACTGGTACTCTGGTGAAATAATATGATTGATGAGCTTTATGTGCAATTCAGTAAAATGTTTGCAATGACATCACACCCTTTGTTTCACACATATTTTCTTCATGAGTTGAAGATTGTTGAGTAATGATATTTTTTATGATGAGAGCTCCACCACAAATACTTATCTTATTGAAGATTATTGACTCTTGATGTTTAGTATTTCAATTTACTATATTACAAAATATCAACAAGAAGTCATTTTTTGCAATGCAATCATTGCAGTTAGAGAATAATGTTGAGTCTATTGTGCTATGCAGCAGCATCGGTTAGATTTCATTTTGCACTATTGTGTTTGACAAAATTTCTTTTTTGATGTCACAGAGAGTATTTCATTGAATGAGGATAAGTTTGATAATATTGAACTGCACTTAAATTGACACAAAAAAATAATAATTTCCAAGTACATTGACTCTTTTCTTCCCAGTTAACTTGGTCATATGGCAATAATAATAGAATTCTTACCTTCAGAACACATGTTAAAATGACAAAGAGGTTTGCAGCAATTCTAT
>JALLOT010004736.1:0-10041 GCA_036939595.1 Thalassiosira livingstoniorum
TCTATAGAAATCCTCCTCACACAACATATGAGTCTTGAATTTGAAGCCACATTGAAAGCGCCTCCAAACAACAGTATTTCAATATGGTGGTAACTCTTCATTTAAAAATCCAATTGGCAGTTGAGTCTCATCATCTGAAGGTCTATCTTTTCTTCCTCCGGCTCAAGAAGGCATTGGCACCTTTTATAAAATGACTTTCAGGGTAAGGCATAGAGTACATAAATGTCATTTTAAAGAATACCTTATAAATGGAACAACAAAAGAGTATGTCAGTTGCTAAGCATGGAGCATGTAAGAAAGTAAGAAAACTAAACAAAAAATAAGCAAATGCTTGGTCTGACTAGCAACCAGCAACCCCCTTATTATGAAATTCAGCATTTCCAGATATACATCTAATCAAAAACTTCTGGATGTGAGAAAGATTGTGAAAAAATTCAAAATAGTCAAGTTCTTTGGAATGGTCAACACTTGTGACAACAAAAATGCAGAACAAATGGCAAATATTTTTGGTGAGCTGGACAATAGCAAGGTGGAAGGATTTTTGAGTGTAAATTCTTCCTGAAAGGGACCATCCAGAATCTCCCTAGATGGAATCCTTGTCAGTGGCATTCCTACTTTGGAAGGGCTATCTGGCTTTCCCATGGAAACACTGGGAAATTTGATGTGTAAAAAAGAAACAGACTATTGTAGCCAAGGTCAACAGTGCAAATGAGGTAAAAGTCATAACCACTTTTATTTATTTTAATGCAGATGATATTGAAAAGGTTGTAGTTAAGAAAACAACTTAATTCCAGAAATTTTAAATGAGAGTACTTAGTGTACAAATTTGTATTTTTTTGCTTCTCTAACCCTATCTCTAACCCTTGGTTTAATGTTGTGATAAAACATCTTGGCAATAGGTAATTTCAGAAACATGTGATTTCAATAAAAGATTCTCAATTATTTGGGGGAGAGCTAAAATTAGAGAGAAATACATTTTTTGTAGTCCAAAAGAAAAAGCAAGTACAAGATAGAGGAGATCCTTTTTATTTTTGTGTTTTTTTTTAACCAAAACAATAGATTCCCTTTGCACAGAGAATACCACTCTATTCAGCTATTAGATATCTAGCCAATTGAAAGAATTCATCTCCATGTATAATAAAGGCCAGCTAAACACAACATGCAATGGCACCAGCAATGGTGTAGAAACATCACCACCAATGAAGCAAACAATGCTGTTACATCATCACTCATATTCCATCCACTGAATTTGATCAACATCCTTTCACCACAAGTCATGAGCTCATGTAATGAGTTCACAAAATGATCCAGCAAGAGTCTATGTCATGGATTAGAGCTTAGAGGATTTTGCTGAACCCATTGATGGCAGCACTTGGTCAAAGCCTGTCAACTACAGAGACAGTAGACAGCCACATAAGATGATTTCAGCACCCTTCAGCACCTGACAACAATGGCATTGGACAATGGCTACACAAATCAGTTCAAAAGCTAGCCACACAAGTCTGAGACCACAAAAATTGACAACAGAGTAAGTCAAAAACAACAGGAGACATGTTGGCATCCAGAACAACCAGTCACATACCTAAATTGACAGTAATGTAAGGTGATCTCATTTTTTGTTATCTCTGCTTTTTCAGGAGCATTTTTTTCTTATATATATATATTTTTTTTTTTCAGAAATTCTTCTTTTTCAATTTCTGGGCCTTTTCACAGTAATAATACAAGCATTTAAAAAAGGAAAAAATACACAAAAGCCTTAAGTTAATCTTAAGCTTCAAATGTTGGTGTTTTGAAGTAATAATCAATTTCTGTAATTTTTCAGAGGATTGACATATTTTCTAGGATCCCTTTGGTTGGCATTCATTTTACTATTTTGGAATGATACCTTTTGCAGGAGTATGCATATAAAATTGTTTTACTACAAAATAATATTGAAAGTAATCTATGTAGTGATGAGAAAAAATGATACTCAAAATGTATATCACCTACCTACAATAGAATACGTTATGCACTAGAGATTTTTCCTGCTGATTAAGAATTATTTAAGTTAGCTAAACAAAATGAACATTTTATTCAGTGCAAAAAAATATTTTTGAGTTGATATTTTTTGTTGGCTTAGAGTGAAAAGTATGTCTTATACATAATCTTTTTTGTTGATCAAAACAAAAAGTCTTAAACAGTAAAAATGAGTATTTGATGTAACAAAAGATTCATATGGTAATGAAAAGTAACATAATTTGTTATGTATCAAAAACCAAGTTGTAGAACAAAAATATTTATTTGCTTTAGGTTAAAAAAACTTCAGTAGGTCATAATTTTTATTATTGCAAGAAAAAATACTGAACTAAGAACAACAAAGATAACAATTTCATAATATGCAAATTTGTTTGTCAGTCAAAAACAACTCAAAAATTTGTTTATAAAAAGAAAGAAATTTCTGTTCATGAAAAAAATCAAATGTATTTGTCTGGAAATAACATTTCCATCAATCAAAAGAATGGTCCCAGTGAAGAGATGATTTTAGTTGTACAAAAAACTATTTTCAGAAAATATCAGGTTTTGGATTTTTAAATTTTATGAACTGATTTATTGG
The DNA here is from genome assembly GCA_036939595.1 of Thalassiosira livingstoniorum. Classification (NCBI taxonomy): domain Eukaryota; phylum Bacillariophyta; class Thalassiosirophyceae; order Thalassiosirales; family Thalassiosiraceae; genus Thalassiosira; species Thalassiosira livingstoniorum. The sequence goes on from JALLOT010004736.1 coordinate 2,594, forward strand.
ATGAAAAATGTGAAAAATAATTCAGTATCAGTCTGTTTGGTTTTTGCAATGCAATGTTTTCTTCAAAAAAGGATCATACTTCTTAATCAACTGAGAAAACTCCTTTGGATTGTTATCTTTGGATTTCTTCTTTCCTTGTACCTTGGTTTTTGCCTTGGACTTTCCCTTTTTGGGTTCTGGCACTTTAGCTACAAACAGAAAGGGGAACAGAATGGAATGTCAGTTTAACAGTATGAATAGCAAAGAAAAACAAAAGAAATTGACCAACCTTTTTGATAAACAACAGTAAAAGGTAAGCAGTATTAGCGTTGGACATGGACAAGACATTCAGGGACATGGAAAGGACACTAATGGAGTTACAGGTGGGCATTAAAAATGATAGTACTCCAATTACAATTAAGGATGGGCATTAAGGCCAGGAAGGTCCAAGTCAATAGCAGCAGCTGCAGTATTGTTGATTTCAAAGGAGGGCCAGCTGGAATGGGGAAGGGCAATGAGATGACAGAAGGAAAGGCCAGGATGAGAAGACAGAGAAGGAAGTGAAGGGCAGTCAGAGAAGGGCAGCAGCATGGCAGCAGTGTAAGGAAGAAGGCAGTTAAAAGGAAGAAGGCAATGGCAGTGAAAGACGATGACAGCAAAGGTTGCAGTGGAATGTGATAGCAAAGAAGGCGGAAGCAGTTGAAGGCAATGGCAACAGAACAAGGCAAAATTGTTATGACAGGGGTGGAAGGCATTGACAGCAAAGGTGGCGGCAGTGAAAGGAGATTGCCACAATGACAGGGTGGCAGCAAAGGGAATGAGGGAGGGAAGGGTGTAGAGCAAAGGGGGGGGGGTGTTGGGCTGGCATCTCAGGTGAGTTTGCATTCATTTTTAGAGGGAAAATTGAGATCAAAATAGGCAAAACCGACAAGAATTTTGAGATTTACTCACCAACCATGATTTGATTTTACTTTGAAGTGTTAATAATGATAGTAATCTTTAATCTGGCTAAAAATAAAAAATATGAACACACAAAACTCTGGGGTTGTGCACCTAAATCTTTTGTGAATGTAATAAATTTTTTTTGACTTGCAAAGCAACAAAGATGTCAAATATTCTATGGGACTGAAAAGATATGAAATGAAAATGTGTTTGGGAGACAGACAGATGTCATTTTGATTGCATTTTAAAATATTTTATCACTTAGGGAAGAGTATTATTATGTATTATTGCATACATTGTACAGTATTAAAACTTCTTAGTACAATTAAGGATCATACAAAATAAAGTACTCATTTTTATGCTCCATATCTCACACATAAGTAATAGTAGTCTGAAATTCCTGACACTTATGTACAAGGTACAGAGCATACCATACGGCAAAAAAGCACAGATTGTGTTATGGGTTCCTTTTTGTATACCCTGTGAGCAGCAACCCAGTACAGCAATACCTCTCATCTGATATGGATGTTGTCATGGCCATCCATCATCTGGTGAACACAACACATCATTACATTTTCCTCACTCATGTTGGTGGCAATATGGACTTTGCAACAAAAAATAAGAAAATAGATTTTCTTCATCCAGAAGTCTTAAATGTGGGATGTGATTCACATGCCAACTAGTGCTTAGATCCAGATAAGAGTTTGGATTCACTTTGCCCACTTGAGGGGTAAAAGGCCATGATAATGCTATGCATTGATGGCTAATTGATCATTTCTGACTTCAAGAAGTTCATCAACAAAGCATATACCATACCTACAAGCCCCTAATCAAATATATCCAGGAATTCCACCATCTCACTCATGACCATACCTTATTCATAGACTGAAAATTCCTAGGTGATGCAAAGATCAACCTTAATGATTACCAATCAATTAGGGTGAGCAATACACTCTTCAACGGGCTCTCAATCAGCCACAATTAATAATGCTAAAGGTCAGTCATGGACACATGCCCATGTTGCAGGGGGTGGGATGAAACTTTTAAGCACTTACTTTGCTGTCTATCATTGACAATGGAGGCTACCAATCAAGACAGTCTCAATAATATCATACAGGAAGGGTTGAAAAGTCATATTCCACAGCCATTTCTTCAAAAATTCTTGCAATGTCTTTCAAATGACATCCTTCACACCCTCTGGGATAGGTGAACCCAATGGTTGGTAGAGGTACATTTTGGCTTAGTTTTCTTAGTACTTCCTGGCAGTGTTACTTATAATTCACATGGGAACAGTGGTGTGGTACCATCCTTAGGTGGCTCCAGCTGCAAATATGGCAGGAAAAATATTGAAAGACTCACTGGGTTGTGTGCCATCATGCTCTCCACAAAGGTTCAAATATGATATCTTATTGTTTGTGTTAATCATTGTGAAGATTAATTCAATGTATTTTTTGTAAAAAGGATCTTATGATGTTGTTTCTATAGAATTATAATCATAATTAGTTTCGGCTTGTGTTTTTCTAAGCAGGAGTTTTAAAATGCCAAAAAAACAAGATGAAGGTGGGTTTGTGTGGAAGCTTGAAAACCTTAAGTAGGGTATGAGGAAGACAGTACTCACAGTTGGAAGCTTGGTACAGAAGAGCTACAATGCTCAACTCACTGTATTCTAGCACACTAACACTCCCTCTTGAAATGACAGTGGAAGCAACAGATCTGTTTTTGCAATTTCAATAGAATTTGAATTAGAATTTAGTTTCATCTTGAGTTTGCCAATCAGGATTTTCAAAATGCTGAAAATTGAAATGAAGGTAGATTTGCATGGAAGCTTGAAGTCCTTAAGTTCTAGGCTATGAGGTAGTTAGTCCTCACAATCAGAAGCTTGGTACAGTGGAGCTACAGTACTCAGCTCACTGTATTCTAACACTACCTCATAAAACAATGATGGAAGAAACAGATGCAAAACATGCCATTTTGGAAATATATTATGCCATTGCAAATAATGAGCACCAATGCAAAAACCAACAAGAAGTAGGATCATGATGCAAACATAAATTGATTGAACCTTGGGACAAGCCACATAGTAAGTAGTCCCAATCTCCATTGGAAATGAATGTTGTGTGTCCCAAGTGGAAGTTCAAAATTCCACTCAGAATGTTGCTGTGTCCCTTTTTGAACATTTACCATGCAATGGAAAGCTGAAAGGAATGGTATTACTGTATGATGACAACATCATGATTAATTAAAAACTCCACTTGTGCATTGCCATGTCAGTTGGATTGTGGATGAATTGTCACATCTCATTGACATCTCCCTTGCATATGACAAGGGAAATAAAATAAGAATAATTTTGCAAAAGTTCACAACTACAACAAAGGTAAGTGCAACTATGCTTTTGTTTGTCCTCTATTGACTGTTGAATGCCCCAACTGCCTGATAAGTTTATTGATTCCAACTCTGTGATTGCAGGAGAATGAGGTTTCTTGAAGCTGCTCATCACACTGCAAGCACAGATGGCATTCATGTATTGCTTTAGAGAAATGTTGAGGTCAGTATTCTTGGTTACCATCATCAAAATTGTTAGGTCAGAGATAAAAATTACTTCTGTTAAAATTCTCTGAAACAATACAAATCTATTGCCCAAACCTAAATAAGGCAGGATGATGCCACAATCAAATTAGCCCCATGCTCAGTTTGAAAGCCCTGGTTGATAGACTAGAGCACAATAAAATGCCTGGAGGCAAGTGTCGTCACAATATATCTCATTTGAAAATCCAAGGGATGGTTAAACCACAACAAGATTTTTCACTATGATTAAATCATTTCTTGGTATTGTGGGGACTTGCAAGTCATCACTATAAGGAATTTCATTTCAAACTGGATCCAAATATAAAATATTTGTGAAACCTAGTAAGTGAGCAATGACATTTGAATCATTAGCGCATCTCTACGCCAAAACCATCAAGAGTTCTTCAACCCAAGCAACAATCAAAGCAAAACCAAATCTTGAGTTAATTCACTTATTAATTTAATTGCAGGGGTCAGGTGGTGTGCACTCCAGGAAAAGCCAAAATCAAGATTTTAAATCCAACAACAATCTACCATGCACCATTTAATTCAAATGGTCAACAATGAAAGAAATTCACCAGTCAATCATCCTATCCAATACCAATATAGACAACACTGATGAAAAAGGACAAGAACCAAATTGAATTGAAACCGCTCAAATCTCTGAGCCACCTCCAAATGTTGCAACAGCACCAAAAATGAAATCACTGACTCAATCATCATTGAAATGTACTATCATGGATCATCCCAATTAGATTGAGTCTGATAAACTCCTATTGTTTGTGTCTATCATTGTGAACATGGATTCAACATATTATGTAAAAAGTGTCTGATGTTGTCATTTCAATAGAATTAGAACTATAATTTAGTTTCAACTTGAGTTTTTTTTGAGCAGGAATTTTAAAATTTCAAAAACTGAGATTAAGGTAGGTTTGCCTGGAAGATTGAAGACCTTCAATAGGGCATGGGGAAGATAGCACTCACAATGGGAAGTTTGTTACAGTGAAGCTACAATACTCAGCTTTCTGTCTTCTAATATGGTGTGAGACACAGAGAAGTGATAAGGTAGACAGCTTCTGTGGACTTGGGAGTACTGAAGGGAAGTGCTCAAATATTGGACTCTAGTGTCAATATGACATGTCAAGTCTTTCTTATTCAAAATATTTCATATTCTACATGTTGGTATAACTGGCAAGTGCAATTTATGAAGGGCAACAACACTCGTCTTCCATAGGGATCAACTAAATGTACTTCAAAAATTCTGTTTTATCATCATGATATGATATCTTTTGTCTCAACAAGGGTGTCAAAAAAAGGTATTCTTGCATAGAGGATGTTTTTAAATTGAAAAATTCAGTTTGGTAGTAAGTGCAATGGTAAGTACAAATTAGAAGTTAATAGTAGGTAAGGGGATTATATTTCTTACACACCACTTGAAGATTTTCATATATATTCTCAAAATAAAAATGCTATAGAAAACTCAGTACTAAACCTACTAATAAATATCTCCATTTTTTCACATTTTCAACAGGTCTTGATCTGAGTACTTGTGCAATATGTACACGTTATATATGTGATTCTTTCATTATCTGTGTAAAAATTGCCACACATGTGAGGATTACACAAAAAACAACACTGCCTTTTGTGCAGAATTTGTGAAGTTCTGCACAGCTAAATCTGTGTTCTGCATACTTGAAGTACTGCACACAAAATCTGAACAAAGCACAGTGCAGTTATTTACATAGATTGGAGTGAGAAAATAAACCAAACCAAGGAAACCCTGCTGCAATTTCTTACATAGCAACTAAAAATATTGGGATTTTCACTTTTAATTCTTTTAATTTTTTCATGCCACACCGTAAAAAGAGAACAGTGGGGGCTGCACACAATCAACTAAGCCACATCCATATGTAACATATTAAGAAAACACAAACGTATGGACTAGAATGGTAGCCTGGACGCAAAAACTGTCACGCCCTTTTTCCATCTCACTAATAACATACTTATCAACAAAATAAACGTCAAAACTTAAAAAAGAATTTTATTCTGTTAATGAAGGTTTCACCTTCATCCCAAGCATTTGTTTTCCCATCCGAATCACACCCCTTACCAACCTCAACGGATACAAAAACATAATTTTCAGAACTATCTTCAACACAGATCTGAAAGAGTCAATGCATAAAATTCCTATTGTTTTAGCAATTGATGGTGCCAGTCCCATGTCCTTCCTACGAATTTTAATTCCAAACAAAATGGACTGAGCACGATTCTTGTTGCGATCTTCTCTCAAAATTTTCATTGCGCTCCTTCTGCGGTTGGCCTTTTCCGAGAACAAAATTTTAAATACTGGAAGAAGAATTTTGAGCATCAGAGGACGTTTGCTTTCAGCTTCCTTCTTTGAGAGGGTATCTGGAACTCCAGTCATCATTTGGGGGAGATTGTCAGCTGAAGGCATGGATTTTTGATTGTTGAAAAAACCAATGCTTTTAATGTGCATTTCAAAGAACCCAGATCTAAAGTTTTCAAGTTCTGTTGTATTGGCTGCAATCTTGAATTTCGACATTGTCATCCCAATTTGATATATCCCTCCTGTTACATTTAGCTTGGGACCATCGGGGATCAATCTCGGCCCTCGTACTAGTACAAAATCGTCAAAAGGGATCATCACCCTGGCCCATCTATCTCCGCCATCTCTATCGTTGTTGTTTAGATCAGCATCATCCATTGCCTTTTTCAAATCAAACTGCGCCTGATACACCATCTCGCCCCTACTCGAGTCAGTTCTAACAGTCATTTTCCACATTCGTCTGTCTGCTTCGCCATCACTAGCTAGGCGACAATCAAGATATATTCCGTCCTTTCCGGTAGCATTCAACGGCGATGATTTGAATGGCAGCGTTCGCATACCACAAAACCCTCCACCATCAGTTCTACAAACCCCAGACCAACTCGCGTAGTCTTTGTCAGGGACGTCCCTCAACGCCGAAACAGATATTCCTCCCATGATGGCATCATCAATTCGTTCAAAGCTTGCTGCTGATTTTTGTTTGATTAACTCATCTTCTTGTGTGAAATCGAATATGGGTTGGAATTTCGATTCTATTGAGGGACTTTGGGTTGCTGTTCCAGACAGAGCACCTATGGCAAGCCGGCGAATACTGCTGCTAGTGAATTGTTTGTTGCTAGCCACAGTTGCGTGTGTTGGAACAGAGAATGCATCAGATGGAGCTAAGCCGATGCAAACTAACGGCATCAACATTCTTCTCATGATTTACAGCAAAATATATCGAAAATCTGAACAATGAAGGAAGAAGGAAAGTAATAAGTAGGTACATAGGAGTATGGTATGGTAGGATGATAGTACGGATAGGTACGGATATTACCTCTAGAGAGATATGGTAGGGTGCTCGCCTCATATTTTTTCATGCAACATCTATCATCATGTTGTAGCAGGGTTGTAGCATGTCGTATGCATAAATAAGTGCTCGTATTGTAGTACTCTAGTAAGTTAGTACTGTAGTCTTGGATTGGTGTGACATTCGTGATTTTTTAAATCCTTTTAGAGGTAAAACCAATGCTCCCAATCGATTGAGGGGGTCAAAAAACCTATATTTAGATCAATTCATGGTCAATTATCAATGGTATTGATGAGCAAATCGGTGCTGTTTTCACAATATTTGACCACTTTTATTAACAACAAATAGTACTTAATATTTAAAATATAATAAAACGCGAAGAGTAATAGTTCGATACATTTTATGAGAATTAAAATCAATATGAGTACTTTCTAGGGTACCCCTGACATACCACAAGTAAATACTACCTTTGTCTTTCTAAAAAGGTCCAAAAGTTATTTTTTCTTAATCTCTAAAATCAGCAAAAATGCAGCTCATTTTGAGGTGATAAAATCTTTCGTAGTGAACAGCTCAATCAAAATAGGATGCTCATGCTTCTTCATATTA
>JALLOT010004737.1:0-10034 GCA_036939595.1 Thalassiosira livingstoniorum
CTGACGGAGGCGATTTTTGTAGTATGCGGATGGCGCGGAGAAACCACTTACAACAATCACGGATTTGGGTCATAAATTTCAATTTTTGAGGATGGCAGAGCGTCGTTGCTAAGATGACAGCCGCCATGGCATTTTCCGGCTGAATAACCCACCCCCACCGTCCTTCATGCTGAATAGAGTTCCAAGGTAAGCAGTGTTATTGTGTGTTGGTGTTTTTTGTTCTCTGGACACGACTCACTCACAAACGTTGTTGCTGTTCGGCTGTCGGCTTTCTGCTTTGAAGTTTCCGAACTGTGGCTCCCGGCTGCTGGTCCATGCCTCTGCATGCTCTTCTTTCGTCCAGATATTGGCCTCGCTGTCACCATGGCCGTTCTTTGGATGCTTAAAGCAATTCATGCACTAAATTCCATAGGGATGGCATGGGTTTTGTGGTAAGTTTTGTATGGTAAGTTTATTTTAATGATTTCGATGATGCGGATCAATTTGAGAAGCTGCTGCTGATGATCGTATCTCACGAAACGATTGCACTCCCCTCCTTGTCAAATCGATTCTCAGATGGTTGCCATTGCTGGTGAGTTCCAGCTCTAATATATTTCATCGTCTTTTTTTGATTCATCCTTAGTCATGACTAACAAACCAACTTGCCACGCCACAGCACGCCACACAACTTGTCCAGCATCTTCGTCGCGAGGAAACGGACCCAATTTGTAAGGCGAGAAAAAATGGTTGTCTCGCCTGACATTGTCAAATTCAAAATACCCCAACAGCAGTCACAACTCACAACAGTCTAATGACATGCTCGCCATTGTTTCTTCTATTTGCTTCTGTTTTGTCCTCTTTTTTGACGAAGACCTTGTCAAATGAGCTGAGTTCTTGTTTGCTATATGGTCAAGTATTTGTGCTCGATTATGTTTTCATTCGCTGTATGTGCAGGCGAAATCCAGCGCCAATGAGTTCTTTAGGACTAATGGACGCCGGGGCTGACCATTGAAGTAAGTTCGTTCGCATCTGATGTAATTTCTTTTGTTATTTGACTCTTCATATAAGTCTTTGCCTTTTGATTTTATGCTTAAAGGTCTTACCGCTGTGATCGTAAAAATTAGAAAGGACTCCAGCAACAGATGGAGCGACAAACTCTCACCAAAGACAAGGGACCTCGATCACCTCAAAGCTCATCCCGCCTGATACAAGGTTGCTGACATTTTAGTATGAATGCATGTGGTTCCCCATGAATTGAGTGGATGACTAACTGGTGGTTCATTTTGGGGCACATGATAATAATGCAATGTATGATAACTTAGATCATGTTAGTTTTATATGTCTGTATCTATCACTTAGTTTATGGTGGTACTATGGTTCCTCTAGTAAGTAGTAAGAGCAGGACATTTTCATGTGCAACTTCATGTGCCCCAAAGTAAGTGTCACCCTTGCTCAATATCTACAATTTTTGAATGAATTTCTATTTGGTTATTGACTTGCACTGACCCAGTGCCAAATTTGCCTATTGGCAAGCAATATATGATTTGCAGCCCTTATGTTACTTACTTGTTACTCAAATCAATTTGATTATTTTTGAACTGAGTGTAAATACAACCTAATTAGGTACTTATATACCAATTTCTACAATGGTCAGACCAAATTTGCTTACAATGTACACTTTTGATAGTAATTGCTAGCACTATGTTTTACTAATTCCTACAATAGAAAGTATTGTTCACAAAGGCCAGATTCAAAAATGAAATTTTACTATTGGTTTGAAATATTCGTTAAAAAATCCATATATCTGAGACCAACAGATTTTAGCACTGTTTTTGTCTAATTTTGAGAGGTTTTCAAGCCTTAAAAATCAATTTTTGTTTTGGTTTTGACAACCTATCCGCTTTTGATATTACATAGATCAATATTTATTTGTATTATGACATTGGTGACAATTTCTCAATATCTAGACAATGAAAGAGGAAAAGATATTTTTAGCAAAATTGGTATTGAACTCCTGAACAAGTGGGTATATTGCTTTCCCTTGTATGAGGATTAGTTGCTGAATAAATAGAAATGTGCTAAGAAATCAGTGCATTTTTTATCAAACCTTGCAAATTCTGGTTGAGTTCTTGTGTCTGTCCTTCAATATAAATGATCTTTTGTGCTACTAACAAAATCAAGGTGTAATAGCACTTCTCTAGAGAGTAATATTCTAGAAAATTCATTCTCATTTTAGTGAAGACAGAAGTAGGCCTATTCCTACCAGACTCAATCCTATTGGTTTTCATGCAGAATTTGTTTCCAAAATGGTAACAATTATTTTTTAGTTATTTGTAGCAATAACCTTAACTCTTCTTCAAATTTCTTTCATTTATTTTATGGTTTTGGTTAATTTTCAATGATCATATCCACTTGTTGGATAAGTACCGTACAGTCCAGTACTTATTACTTTTTGATAATTAAACTTAAGTTTACAAAATGTGTAAAATATTAGATTTTTACCATGAAAACACCCCCATAACCCTATCAGCTTTCAAATGAGTACGGATCTATGGGAGGCTATCTCCACCAGAACATTGTCAAAAATGCGGCTGAAGCTGGACTCTGAATCTAGGATTTGTAGAAATAGCATTCTCTTTTGGTACTGATTTGGATTATCTCTCTTTGTGCAAGATGACACTAGCTAAATGGCAAATTATCTGCCGTCCATAGCCCCTTGAATTGGTCGGAGTGTGATTGCTGCTGAAGCCATTAAATGTCACAACTACTCATTAATTTTTTTCTGGAACTTTATTGCACTATTTTGTGAAACTAAACACTAGTTCATAAAAACTGAAGGAAAAATAAGTACCAACACATCTTGTGTTTACCTACTCCTACAAGGAGACAATGACAAAAATCAGAATCTTGGTTCTTCTTCCTATTTCCCTCAGCTTCAACATGTTGAGGATTTTTTAGTTTTAGACAAAATTCTGAGCAATTTAGAAAAGAATGAAGTAATACAAAGTAAATAATAGTAAAAGTTGATGATATTGGAAACAGTATTTGATGATGATGAGTGTGTCATATTTTCCAAATGCAATTGTGGCAGTGTTGTAGACTGGATATGGACAAGATACTGCTGGTAAAGAATCAATGATAATTGCATACTATCATGGAAGGTGTAAACCTGATTTTGTGCAGGGAAGATTCACACAAACTGAACTCTTGTCATGAGGATGTCTTTATTAAAGAGTACTTTTAAGATCCTAGTTTGACATATACAACACTCAAACTTCTATTATTGACAAGGCTAGGTTCCCCTTCACATCACTTCATCCAACGAACCTAAATTTTTTTGTCAACTTGGCATATTTTTGTGATGATTTTTGGATTCAAGAGTATGATGTAGGACTTGAATTTGGATGAAGCCCAGCACCACATGTGCAATCGACCAGTTGTATGCACATTAAAATCCCCCATTAAGATTCCATCTTTTTTCTTCGGGGGCATTTGATGCCTTAACTTAAACTCGTTTGATTATCATTAAGTAAAAGAAATTTGGAATTGTTGTAGAAACATCTTTGAACAGTACCCATCCCATGGGGGTCGTGCAGAACTATACAATTACTATGGTTTCCATCTGTGGTAGTGTTAGAAAAAAATAATACCCTGAAATCCCACAATGCCCGTGTCTGCAACAGGAACAGATGACTGCAAGACTTCTCAGCTCCATGCAATCTATTATTTGCAAAATTATTTCATGTAGCAACCCAAGTACTTCCCCCTGTTTTGTCACCGGCGCTTGCCCTGAGCTTCAAGAAAAAAAAAAAAAAATATTTATTTAATGAATTTAAAACTAATTTCTTCTTTGAAAAAAAAAATAGTTCAGCAAAAATCAAACTCATCACGATAAAATTGGCAGATGTCAAATTTGATAGCTGCCAACTTTGATTTCAAAGCAGTTTTTCTTCTTTATTGACCTGCCGGTTTGATGGGTAACAGATTGAGGACAGAATCTAAAATGTGGCCTATCTTTCTTGTCGTTATTTCTTTAATTATTATCAATCGAATGTTAACGAAGTCAGCGTGGTGTATTCAAATAATCCCAATCATGAATAAACTGGCTCAGTAGATTGGCTTTCGCATAGGCACCCCAAGTTTGATATCTTTCCTGAGCACGACTCAGGTATGAATTTGCACTTTGGTGTTGGCCAGTCTCAATTGAAAAATACCCTGCTAATTCACAAGCCAGTGCTTCCTCGTGTATAAATTTGTGCTTGGTAGCAGAAGAAATGGAAAATTCGTAGAGATGTCTTGCCTTTTTCACATCTTTCATGCAATAGCATTTTTCTGCTTCCAATAGAAGAAGCTTGTGTTGGTAATTGAAACTACATTCTTCTGACCACCTTTTCATAGCTGACATTGCCAGTTTTCCTCGCTTGAACCAGATGTTCTCACAAGGGTTGGCCTCTTCCCGAGCTATCCAAAATGAAACGAGGCCTTCGTAGAAAGTATTAGCAGCATGCGATAACAGCATGAAATACAGCTTAGGAAAGAATTCGAAATATTTCTCAGCAATTCTTTTCATTTCGCTAAACCGGCGGAAAGTGAAAGCAACATACATTCTGTTGAAATACACAAGCTTGCCAAGATGAGGATTTTTTGGGATCAATTCCTTTTCTCTTTGCGTCTCCTCGCTGACAACGCATTTTCCTAACAGAGTCTGAATACCTTCCGCCTCACCGATCATACATAGTGTTGACCTGTACAATGGGAGCATGTTGGACATCCACGTAATGTTGCTGTATTGTTTCATCAGATTTAGGCTGTTTTCCATAGATGATTTTGTCATTTGTAGGTTTTTGCCACCCCAGTAACAGCATGCATTGCTAAGCAAAAGACACAACATTGCAGAATTGGTGTCCCCTGATTCCAAGCCAAATTTGTGCCCCCTCAAAATGAGATCATCCAGGCTTTGAAGAGGCTCTACGTAAGCCATCACCTGAGATCCCATTGCGTAGGCTTCCGATGCTGCTTCTCTAGAAAGAGTTGCATCGAAACTTTCAAAAAGTTTAAGGGCTAGTTTTATGTATCTGTAGCCTTCGCGGACTTCTCCAAGAACACCAAGTAGTGAGCCGTAGAACACGAATGCTGAGGGTGTTAGAGAACTGATTCCGTATGACAAGGAGAGTTGAACCATTAACAGGGTAGCACCCGGCTGCGCTGCTGGATTTGCTGTCGGGTTCAGTTCGTGGAAAATATGTAAAAAAAGATCCAGCCACATCAAAACAAACGAAAAGGACCAATGAAAACGTACTCATAATCAATAAAAATTGCATCCTGGCCAAAAACTTCATCGCCATTATTTTTGACAAATCACCCATCTTCTTCAGATTTAGGAGATTATGATCATTAAACCCAAGAAGCATGTTTTTTGTTTTCGTCAAGAGCCCACTCGTCTCCCACGATGTTGTTTCCTCTGACAGTTTCACTCCAAGCTGGTCTAGAACTGACATTCCTTTTTCCACAGCCTCAGGAAATTTAGATACTGCTTCCAGCGCCCGTAGATTTGCGTACATCACAGCCAGCTTATCTTCAAAGCATGTTGCGTTAGTCATCACTTGATCTGTTAGAATCGATAAAGTGCTGAAGTCGCCTAAGGCAAGTGCCCCGTTGACAGCCCCGACATGCAGATCCAAACTCAACCCATAATTTTGTTTCCAATGACCTCTGCGGAGATAAGAAATGCCATGGTCGTAGAAAGAAAACGCAGTTGCGAAGTCGGACCTGATCACCGGTTGAAACATAGTTATATTGAAAGGGGATGATTACAGTGAGGTTCGTATGGTACCTAAATTAAAACAAAACAAAATTATTCGCAAATACGTACCTATCTGCAGCCTTATATCCTGCGTTTAGATTCAATTTAGCAAGAATTGCATTCTGAGATTTGTCGGAAACTGCTTTTGGCCCTGTAGAGAGTGTTTCCGCCATGCAAAGATGAGGTCAAATGAAAAAATTGTTACACTTATACTCAAACAACTTTTCACTCACCCCCTCTATTGATCTGATCCACAGCAGTGAGGAACATATTATCATTATCTTCGTTAATTGCAACAGAAGAAACTTCGAGCCCATACTTAAGATGGTGAAGACAACGTTCCTGAGGTCGGTATGTCGGAAAGATTAGACACATTACTGTAATAGTATATCATGAAGCATTGCAAGACATCTCACCTCGGGCTTCATCATGTTATACGCCGCCTCTTCAGACCAAGTAGACAAATATCATTTTGGGGGTTGCGTGTGAGGGAGACTAGCAATAATCATGATAATTAAAAACCCAATAAACCAAATTTTCACTCTCACCTTGCACTCTATCATGAGCAAAATGCCACTGGTCTCCTCGTTTATCCATAAGACCTTCTTTCACAGCAATCTCAAGTGGATCAAAAAGAGACACCCCCAGACGTTCTTCCAGTGTTTGAATTATCCATTTTTCCAAATAAGCACCGAAGCATGATGCGATGCACATAGCCTCTCTCACGCTAAGTGGAAGGGCATTGATCGTGCTTGTAAGTACCATGGCCACATCATCTGAGATACTTGTGGCATTAACTTTCTCCATGTCCCACTCCCATTGCCGTTTACCGAGACTTAGGTACAGAATTCCATCTTTGTGCAATGCTTTGAGTAATTGAATTACGAACAGTTGGTTCCCTTGCGTTTTGTGGTGAACAACATCAGACAATGGCCGCGTCAACCGTGGCGGCAGGCACAGTAAGTCGGATATCATGGTGTTGGTACACTCTTTATCGATCCCCTTCAAACGAATTCTTGTGATGTCCAATCCAGAGCTTTGGATGTCATCCATCCAGCTATGAATTGAGACATCACTGATATATTCTCCATCGCGGAATGAAGCCAGAAGGAAAAAACTAAGCTTTTTTCTGGAGTAATGGACACGCAAAAGGAATTGATGGATGAATTGAATAGACGATGAATCGGCCCACTGAACATCGTCCAAAAACAAAATAAAGGTTGACAGAGTCAAGCTGGAGATTACTTCCACAAAGTTTCCTAAGAAATATTGCACTCTCTTTTGTGCATCAACACAGCTATCAAGCCTAGCCATGGTTAATCCGGAGGGATCAAAGAAATTCTTCAAACTAGGGATCAATTTTGAAAGCACACCAATTCCATCATTACCCAAATGAGACCGGAACTTTGAAGAAATTGCTTTGATAGATTCTGGAGTGCCATTTTCTAATACTGAATCACAGTAAATATTTAAAGCAGATGCAATTGCAGAAAATGGTTTTGCTTGCTGCAGCTGATCAAATTTCCCTAGGTGTTGTCAGATAAAAAATTAGATGTGGTCAGATGAAAAATTGGTTGTGATGGGCAGTAAAAGTATGAACACTTCAGAATTTACCTGTGAGAAAAAGTGCCCCTCCGCCCTTTTGAGACGAGATCAGAGCAATTTCTTGTGCAAGTCTCGATTTTCCGACCCCAGACGGTCCTGATATTGTTGCCATGGCAACACCTGACAACGATTTTTCATACGCTTCCATGAGCTTCTTCACCTCTGCTTTTCGACCATACAATTGATTACTGAACTTAAGTCCTTTCATAAGTAATTCATTCGGGTCGCTATTGCGGATGATTTGATCCAGATTAGACATCATCCACTCCATGTCGTTGATGATGTCAGAAGTTGATTTATATGCATTTTCCCCACTGAAATCCCCGTTTTTTGCATCCAACATATTCGCAATGAGGTCGCAAATCACTGTAGGAATGTGCATTGATTTCAATGAATCACAGCATTCCGCACTTTTATTTAGGGACGGATCACGAAAAACTCTCTTGCTTCGATTTGAATGATCTTCTTTGGATTCTGTGCCCATGTCATCGAAATCAAGCCCGTCGACAATGTCGGAGGCACACGGTATATCCAAAGGGCTGCCTGTACCCAGAGTCAATGGATCGTGTCTCAAGCTGCAATCATTGTTTTCTAAAAAATCGTTCTCATCAAGCAAAGTTAGAGCACTCGATAAATCAATTCCTTTGGTCTTTTCTACGGGAAGTGGATTGTGAAAGGAATGATTTGCGCCGTCCCTCCCACCAGTTGATGAAGGGCGCAGATCGGGCGGGCGCACCCCTCCTGAAAACAGCTCGAAAAACACAACCCCAAGAGCATGGATTTCATTATTCTGGATTTCATTCTTCCTTTCAACACCACCTTGTTTAAGTTGATTTTCATTTTTGAGCCGTTGCAGTGATATCCGATTGCATGTGATTTGTGTGATACGTGCCCCCAAAACGTCCAATAGGATATTGTTTTGATCACAGCTGGCATCGATTGATTTGCTGCAGCCTCTTCCAGCACCAGCTGCATCATCTTCAAACAGATCATCGATGGAAAAATCTAGAACGTTGTGACTGCCCGGCAAGTGCGCCAACTCATCTGCTCCAAGATCGATATTTGGAATGCATCCTGCCCCGATATCCTCACCTCCGCTCCTATTACTTGCCTCATTCATCTCTTCCTGCGAGGTGGATTTTTTAGAAAAAATGTCAGATATGGAAGACTGCGTGTTTGTTGTCATATCAGTTGACTCCTCGGTCTTTAATCCTTGAGCAGAAGAAATTTCAACGACAACTTGTTCTGCCCAGTTGAGGTAATTTGAGTCAAGAGCGTTAGCATGACTGTTGATGTTTGTTGCTTCAATATTTTCCATATGGACCAGCTGAGCTGCTAAAGATTGTCCTATTTTCAGCGCCGCTGCAAGATAGGATTTGGAAGATACAACGGGTCGATTCGAAGGATTGGACGTCAACGGCGTCTCCGATGCCGTTGATAAGCTGTTTTGAATGTCATGCGAAAGCTTTGCTTGAACTTGTGCCATCCATTCCCTCATGGAGAGACAGTTTGGCCCTTTTTTGGTGATATTGCTTTCGGATCCAATGAAGGCGCTACTAGAAACTCCATGGTAAATATTTTCGACGCGTTCATCAATGCCACCAAGAGCTCCATTGTGGCTTTGAGCGGCAAAAAGATTTCCAGGGTTGTTTGCGTTTGCATGAAATGCAAATCCAGTGCTATTGCCCCCCGCATCATACGATTGCCTCGACGAGTTGTTGTTGTTTCCATTTGACTTGTTCGCCTCGATCTTTTGACTTATATCCTTGATGACATTGTCGACGTCAATTTTCATGAACGTGGCGACAGAGCTGTTAAAATTGGCGATGTCGGTGCAGCTGCTGGATTGATCTCGCGCGTCAACTCTGCGTTGATTGTCACAATTGCCCAATGGTGAATTTGGACTAGATTGATCCATGCCTTCAGGCTTTTCTTTGCTTTCGTAAGGAGTCATTCTGTTCTACTTATCTCACAACCTCTCACAACTCACAACTCACAAGTTTTGTCGACATTCGCTTCCATTCGCCACGTGCCGAGTCTTGCCGAGTGCTCTTGCTGGAATTACAACACCATAACAGCAGACCCAGTTTTCAAGACCCAGATTCCATCCCCACTCTCTCTAGAGCTATTGCACTTAGATCTGTGCACAGTGTCAGTTATCTCTATTGAGATGCTGGAGGCGATGCCGGAGGCCTAGAATGAGACCCAACACACCGCATGTCATGGTTCATGGTCTATGGTCAGTATTGTAGCAGTCAGTATTGTAGTCAGTGGTCAGACATGAGACATGATGAGACAGTTGCAATTTTCAATTTTCAATTTTCATTGCCAGCAAGCAGGAACATCCAGAGTCACATAAAAGCTGGACAAAAAACTATTGTGTCTCAAAACAACCACAAAGAAAACGTGAAATACTACCAATGAATATCTCATTGCAATACCTACCTAGGTACTTATTTCGATTGGCGGAAGCAGAGTATGAGGTCATAGTGGGATTGTCAATCTTGCCAGAACCAAGACTACCAAGGTAAGTACTTTCAGGGACTCTGCTTTGTTTGGGTTGTTTGTTGAGTGATCTCCTAAATTTATGTGATTAAAGGATCATTCTCTTGGTGGCCAGCAACCTAGTATGATTGCTAGTCGTTGG
>JALLOT010004738.1:0-10033 GCA_036939595.1 Thalassiosira livingstoniorum
TTCAAATTACATCAGTTTTTCAAATTAGAATCCCGGACTGGAAAATGTTCAACTAGTCATGTGAATACAGACCATATGTCCAAGCTACAGTCCACCTAAAGTATGTTCAGTTGTACTTGGCCAGTCAATTCAAATCACTACCCAGGTAAGTAAGTAGGGTGGTCATTCTTTTGTTGGGCAAGCTCTACAACAAGCTACAACCTAAATGATGTATCTCTAATTGTGGCAAGTTTGAAAATTTGTCTATCAAGTTAGTTTTAGCAGTCCACATTTTAAAGGTAAAATGTCTATCATTGATGGTGAAGAGAGTATGAAGAGATGAACCCAGAGTTTCAAGGGCAAATCATTGGCCAGAGGATTGGGGGTGTGGATGAGGAGCCAGAGGGTGGAGGTCAGCAAGAAGGACCTGGAACTTGTTCCCTTTGTCCTAGACCACACCAGAATTTGAGCACCCTCCAACAGGAAATGATTGATTTCAAACATACTGTATCAGCCAGCACCAGGCAAACACATTTCCCAAGAAGTTAGTGGTAAACCATGGTTCTCAACAACGCAACTGCTGATTCTTTAACAAATAACAACAAATCCAATTCCACTGACAACAAATCCAATCCCACCAGTAGCAATGGCATTCCTTACCCACCCAAGTTGCCTACCACCCCAGCCAATAACAACAACAACCAACAACTCATTCAGCAACAATAAACAAAAATCTGTGAGCTTAGTAGCTGCTGTTGAAGTAGCAGAAATTGAGGAGCGCATCTTTGAGAGCATGTTTGATGAATTGGAAGTGATGGGAAAGTTAAACCCACCATACAATAACAAAATAATCTTTCAAATCTTTTACTTGCAAGTAAAACTTTTGTGCTTCTTTTCTATAGAAGGATGACTTGCCATTTCTCCATGTTGTACATTCACAAGTGTGTTTCAACTAGTCACTTTCATGCAAGGTTGATACTTATTACTATTACAAAAGATCATCATATTTGTGGGTAATTTACTGAGGGGTCTAACCACATTGCTATGATTGTTGGCGACCAAGTGCTTGGCAACTAAGAAGAAAGAAGGGGCTGAAATACATCACTGTTCTAGAAATTTCTATTAAGCAAATCAAACAAAATTAGTTCTTTAACATACCAGAAGGAAATGAAACAGAAGGAATTTACTGTCCCAAATTTTCCTTACATCCAACTGTCCTAATCCCATGTTTGCTTGAGACATGGTGAACACAGTTGAACCTCTACATGTAAAATCTGCTTTGTCAGAAAAATATTAAAAGGCATTTGACAGTTTGTTGGGACATTCCATATTGGTAGGTATCAAAAAATGTTGGTAAAACAAGCCAACTTACAAGTAGTTTGGAACCAACTAATGACTATCACAAGGATTTTTGCATGTTTGCTGATGCTTGGTTGGAAAACACACTTGGTCCTCATGATAATAAGACCAAAACATCATCTGCCAACCCTCCTAATTTGGGACCACTGTCACCTCTGTTCATGCCAGCTGCAGAAATTTCCCCATGTCATGCTTCTGTGTGTGGATGACCAGAAGAGAAAATCTAATGAAAAGAAAAAGAAGTCAAGTTTGGAGGAACAACTCAGGTTCACAGGTTAGATGGAGCAACATCACATCAACAAAATTGCTCCAATATGGCAGGAATTGTGAAATGAACCTGAGGTTAGAAAAAAAGAGTCATGTTTTATGAGGCAGTCTACAAAGCAGCACAATACTTTTGTCTGCCCATCACCAACTTCAATGTCCTGAAAAGTGCCTCAATGATGTCTCCAATGTTTTCTTTGTCTCAGCCTCTGGCACTAGTCTGGTTGCAATGGAAGAATATTTCTCATTCCTCCAATTCATCTGGAATATATTGTGGACCTTCAATTATTTGTTTACAATCCGTTGAATCTCAAAAAATCCATTTGCTCTATGTAAGCTAAATTTTCAATGTTCATTTGAGAAAAGCCATTGGTTATTTATCTAGGAATGATGACTCAGAAAGCTTGAAACCTGAGTTGCAAATTGGTTTCAAAAAAATTCACATCAACTTTTGTTTAATAAGTTGGTCTCCCACAATCCTGTTGAGTTGTTTGCATACTTTTGTATGTTTGAATTCATACATATTAGTAATATGTTCATGTGGGTTACATGCATGTCAATCCCAATATGAAATGAAAACACCACCTGATAATATGTACAATACTTTTCCTATGCACATTTGTTTGTGCATTTGTTCTTTACAAACTTCTTACCTACTTATCTCCATAGATAGATATAACTATGTGCATACTTACGTACAATTAAATACTTGTGGGATTGGTATTCACTTGAAGCTCATTTGAAATTTGATTCTCAGTATTTTTGGGCTAATTCTTGTGTTTAAAATTTATTGTAAAATTGTTTTTGATATGAGAGCATATTGTATGGTATACAACATTTGAAATTTTACATAGACACACTAAATGAATCTAGGTCATACCATACTAGAAAAATTCTCCAAAAATCCAGTATGGTGTATGGTATGTCTCCCCCAATTTTTTGCGTGGACCATGCCTAGTGTTATGGAATATGGGTATTGAGCTTTAGTTTATCAAATTTTTCAGAGCTGTAATCAGTTGTGGTATAAATTTTGAAATAGTTATTTTTATCTCTACCAACTATAAATGCTAACTTTGTATTTTTTATTTTTGTATCTTTTTTACTGCACAATACTTTATTTTCTGTCATCTTTGAATTATTATTATTATTCTTATGTCTACGTCCAGGTTACTGTGGTATTCATCTTTTTATTTTTTGTTTATCTTTTGAATAACCATGTTCATTAATATATTCTATTCTGTTTACAGAACACAATCTGATAACTTTATAAGTCTTCAGTGCTTTATGTTGATTTCTTTTCTCTCTCTCTTTCTCTCTCTCTCTTCAAGATTCATTTCTAGAATCTCAAATATCTTTGCTCAAAACTCCCAGATTCTTTTCTTGGTTCTTCCTATTTCTAGGTTCATCATTTTCCTCCTGTCTTTGCTATTTCAGCTGGGGAGTTTTTGAGATTTTTATAGTTCCCTAGGTTGATTTCTTGAAAAAATTCTATGTTTCTTCAAGCTTCTAGATAGTTTTTCTAGTTCTTTAGTTTTTTTTAGATACCTTCTTATTTTGTTTGTATTTTTTGTAGCTTTTTCTTGGCTCCTTTCAAGATTGTTTTCTATATATGTCATTTTATGAGTCCTTTCTGACTATATTTCCATGTTAATTTCTTGATTCATCTGTAGGTACCATTTTATTAGAAAGGTTCTTTGAAGCTGCATAAAATAGGGTTAATCTTCCCCCAAAAGTTTTTCTTGGTCTATAGAGAAGCTATACATAAATGTAAATAGCAATGGATATCTTACCAAAACTTTTGGTGATATTATCACTCGAACAAAGTAAATTTTAATTTTTGTAAAAGATCCAATTAGACCTCCTCTTTGAATGTAATGTACCATGGTTGTATTCAATATAAATTAGTATATGGTGCTTATTCTTAATCTTAAAACTTAGACATAACTCAATCAAATGAGAAATTTGCTTGGTTGGTACCTCAGAAATTGATAGAGGTGCACCCTGTGACTTAAATACTGATGCAATTGAAAAAATACAGATCAACTAGTGTTTTATTACATAAGAAAAACAGATTGACCAGAAACTATGACAGGAGATATATTCTGGATCAAATGCAAAAAATATCATATATTTTGAATCTTCTGCCCATTTTGGGACGACTAAGATAACAAAATATCATGAGTAGTAAAGAAATCCAATGACAATGAATGTGGTGTATCTGAAGCCCATGAACTCAAAACCCATTGAAATTTTTACATTTAATTGAGCCTGATGCTCCTGGTCACTTCTATATACAACACTCTACATGTTTGTTTAAACTAGTCATAATGCATTGGAAATTGCAAAAATGTATAATTAGATTCACTAAATCTTACTAAGACTAAGATATCCATCAAGTGTGTTTGTGTTAAAAGAGTATAGAACAAAAATCTACAGTTTAGAAAATTTGAATTGATTTTGTGAATTTTGAAAGCCTTGAATATACAAAGTGAAATAAAACCATTATCAATGTTGCTTTTTTAGTTTCAGACTTAGCATGACAAACACTGAAAGTGTGTTATGATGAGCAGATATACCCCTGTCTTCAATCATGAACTTTCTGAGATTGGATTATTTGACCTTATCCACAGAGTATTACTATAGAAACAACCTCTTCTTGTAGTTTTTTTGAACAATATCTGTCTCTAAGTAGTAGTCTTGTTTTCATTTGCATGATTCTCTTTGATGCTCTGATCCAGGTTTATGTCAAATTTTCATTAATGATCAGGTTTTCCTTTACAAGATTGTGGTTGGTTTCTGTTCTAGGTTCTTTTTTCAGATCATTTGATTGTTTTTATCACTTTTCTGTTACTTCATCATTATTTTTGTTGTCTCATTCTAAACTAGGTTATTTCCATTTCTGTGTCATTTTCAATGTGTATTTGCTCTTAGTCCCTGGTTCTATTTCTGATTTCAAGGCAAATGATACAAAAAAATATGAACGGGATTATCCAGGTCTCTTGTGTGTGTGATTTTTTTGATTTCATATTACTAATTCTAATTTGTGTTATCTTCTGTTTTTTTTTTGCTGTTCCTTTTGTAAGATTTGTTCTTTCTATGATCTATGTCCCTTTCAATATTCTCTAGGATCCTTGATATTTTTTTGTAGTTTTAGTCTTTTTGTGTGTTTTCTTTAGTGTTTCTTTGTTGAGGTTCTTTTTCAGGTTCTTTTCTATTCATAGGTTCTTTTTTGGGTCCTTTTCCAGTATTTTAGATTATTTTCCATGCAGTTTCTTTTGTAGGTCCTATTTAATTTGTTTTTCATTGCATTCTTGTATGATTTTTCTAGAAAGTTTGCAATATTATTTTTTGAATTGGTTTTTGTTTTTTTAATTCTTGTTCAAGTTGATGTTTACATTTTTGCAGTTTCTTGCTAGATATTATGTGCTTGAAAGAAGGTCCGCATCCCAAAATCTTATTTTTGTATCAGTAAGGGGGGTATGCATAAATGAGTATGTTCATGTCTTCTATAAGAATTGGATAAAATTTTACTTTAGTGTAGTCAAAATCCATTTCATCATGATATTATTGGCCATTTTTGTCATGTAATATTGTAAGTATTAAGTTTACAAGCCACTTTGCAACCATGAGGTTAATTTAAACAACAAAACAATTTGTTGTCCAATTTTGAGTTTTTAGATGGCACATACAACCTTTTTAATTCACGCATAAAATACCTGGATTGAGATAATGCACCTTTTTTGAGTTTAAGCATGATTGTTGGTTAACTTTGCTTCTAGAATACTCACTGTGATTGTTTGTAAAAAAAACACATCTTTGTGTGATTCAAATTTTTTGTTTTTGTGCCCCAGGCAACCATCCTTTAACAACTAAAGTTTGGATAAGATTATATGTGTTTAGAATTGAGATCATTTTTTGTTGTTGTTATCATGTGCTTCTTGTTTAATAATGTTTTTTGTATTGAATTAAAGCAAAATTTCTTCCACATAGTTTTTTGGTTCAATTATCTAGTATTTGGATTTGGATTTCATTCAAAAAATTATTTTTCATGTCACTCTTTCCACTTCATTTTTATGTGTCTCTGGCTTCTTTTCTATTGCTTGTTTTAATTTCAAAATGTGATTTCATTTTAAATAGATTCTTCTTTTTCTTTTCTGATCATGTTCAGGTTCTCTTCCAGCTCATTCATTTATTCTATGATGCAGTTTCTTTGCAATTTCAAGGGTAATTCCATGATACATGTTTGGTTATATTAAATTTCATTTCTTTGTTGTCTTCTCTTGGTCATATTCATATTCTGTATTGTTTTGTTCTAGATTCTGACCATCAAAGAAAAGTGCGATTACCAGACATAATCATTTGAAGTCATTGTAGGAACTATTCATGAGTGTGCAACATCTGTTCAAGTCTATTAGAAAGAGTAGAATAGACAAAATATCTACTTTTAGCTTTGCTCATATGAAGTATTATTTTGTGAAGCATCTTTATTTTTGAGTGCTACCTTCCTTGAACAGAAAAGAAGCCTCCTATTCTATGGAACCATGATGATATGATTTTTGTCAAATTCATGACCAGCATTAAAAGTCACATATAACCCTGCCTTTGCTTACATGAGTGTTCTTGGATGGAATAATTTGTCCTTATGTCTAACTTCACCACACAGTTCATCACTTCTTTGTTTCTCTTCTAGAATGGTTTATCTCAAAATATTAAGCTGATTATTATTTCCATTATTCTTTCTACTATGTTCTTTCCTGTGTTCATGCCAAACTTCTCATTGATGTCTGGGAACTGGATTCTAAATCTAAATTATCTTCTTCAATATTATTGTCCAGAACTGTGATACATTTTTTTAAGATCATTTTCTTACCAATAAACTAATAGGCTGTTATCTTTGTGTTTTTGTTGCTTTGTTATTGTTTCTGTTGCCTTGTTCAAACTAGGTTTTTCCATTTTCATCCTATTTTCAGTTTGAAATTTTCTTGGATTAGTAAAAGAAAAAGTAAAAGGGTCTCTCCAAGAATATTCCTCATATTACATTTCCATCTTCCCTTCTCTTTGTTTCCTCAGTATTAAGTTCTACTTTAGGGACTCTTTTAGTCTCCTTTGTAGTCTTTCCATTTCCATGCTCTTTTCTAGGAACTTTTATTTTATTGTTTCTCTCCAAATTTTTCAATAATATTTACAATGCATTCATTAAGTTCCCATTCAGATTTTGATGCTGTCTTTTAATTCTTTCCTAGGTTTGTTGTTTTATTTCTGTCATGTTTTTTTGTTTGTTGGCCCATTTCTAGGTTTTTGTCTATCTTTCTGAGTTCTTTTACTTTTATATTATTTTAAAGGTTATTTTCTGAGTCATTTTTGGGTTTTTTTCTAATTCTTTTCTGATTCTTTCCTGATTCTCTCCTAGGTTGTTTTCTAGGTTCTTTTCTGGATTCTTTTCTAGGTTCTTTTCTGGTTTCTTTTCCAGTTTTTTGGTTTCTTTGCCTTATTTCTATTCCTAAGTTTTGTCTAGGTTCTTTTCTGGATCTTTTTGTGTTTGTTTCTCTGTTATGTTCTAATTATATTCAGATTTCTACCCTAATATTTTATTTTATGCTCTATGGTATGTTCTGTTTTATTCATTATTCTATTCACTATTTGATTTTAATAGGGGTTCTTTTTGAGGTTCTTTTCTAGGTTCTTCCTTTATGGATTGTTTGTTTTTTTTGTTTTTTTTTTCAGGTTCTTTGTTTCTTTGTATTCCTTGGTTAGTTTTTGGGTTCTTATCTGAGTCACTTTATGTTCTCTCCTCTGTTATTGTTTAAGCTATTTTCTAAATTCTTCACTAGTATGTTCTATTTTGTGTTCATTCCTATGTTCTGTTTTACTTTATTTCCTAGGTTCTTTTCTAGGTGTTTCCTTGGTACTTCTTTAAGTTATTTTCTAGGTTCTTTTTTAGTCTTTTTTCTTTTTACATGCCTAGTTTTCTGTGTCATTTTATAGTCTATTTTTAGTTCTTTCCTGAGTTGTTCTTTAGTATGTTCTTTTCAGTTTTTATTATGTTTTTTCTCTTCCATTTTCTTTTCCATTTGTCATTCTTTATTCTTTCTATGGTCTTTTAAAATACTTTCCTAGGTTCATATCTTGTAGGTTATCTTCTAGTTACCTTTCTAGATTTTTTTAAAATTGTCTTTCTTTGTTGTTTTTTGTTTGGTGTCTACTAAAATTTGATCTGACATTTGTTTAGGCTCTTGTTGGGTTGTTTTCTGATGTTTTCAGTTTTTGTACAGTTTTTTGTAATAATGTAACTCTACATTCTTTTCCAATTTCTGACTAACTGGTTGTTAAGGGAAAAGGGAATTAATTCATAAAATTTGCATGCCCAAGTCTGATTGAGAGAGTGATATGATAATTTAATTTTGGAGCAGAGCTTAGAGTAATTGCATTGTGGTAATATTTTTATTATGTACTATTGTGAGAATTTAATATATGTCACTTTGGAACCATGACAAATGTTGTCATTGACACTATTTTATTCATTTTTGACTCAAGACCAGCACAAAAAAGTATTTAAGCAAGCTAGGTTATCCTTTAGTCATAACTTTTCTGATGTCTGAGGTGGGACAATCTGTGAGGTCTCCACACTCCAACTAGGCTAGGATAGACTACTAGAGGAGATAGGAGATAGAAGAAGTGCCTACTACTTAGGGTACTAGGTACATTAGGGTATACAGGCTCTCACCCCCCCACAATTTAATGTGTGCAAAAAGCAAAACATTGAATTGGAAAAACGGAGAGTGGATGCACTAATGGACCAGTAGGAACGACTGACAAACAATCAATCATTCCATAAACAAATGCAACAATCAACTAGTGAAAGGCACAAGGAAAAGATCCGTCGAGAGAAAACCCAAACCAAAAAATAATGAAAAAGGCACTGTGGAAGTGCAGCAGCATTCAAAAATATGATTCAACCCCCCCAGAAAACAATATCCTAACATTTGTTGTGTGGGTCACCCCCCAAAGCAGCCCACAGTGCCTTTTTAGATCGACCATCTAAAGTCAAAGACACCTTTGATCCACAGAATTGTTGTTTGAACTCCAAATAAGACATGGGCTGGATTGGGTAAAAGTGAGGTGGATCAATAGATTGACGGCCCCTATGTATGGGGTGTGGATGGTGGGTTGGGATCCAGGGCCGCCTGGGTCTGCAAAACTTCCTCCAAGTTTGTTGGATCAAGCAGGCCGCCAGGCCTTCACCTACAGAGCAAAGCATCTGGCGTTTGGTGTGGCGGATGGCCTTGTCTAGTCTCTTCCTATGGGATAATGAAGGAAAATCCCTGTCTGTCTTGAGTGCCACCTCCCTATACAAAAGAATAAATTCCATTGTGGGAGATTTAGGAAAGGAAGGCCGTTGGAATTGGGTGAGGTAGGGAGGTGGGTCATGCTTGAGCATGAAGCCACACACTGGTAGCGGCGGTGACGTTTTCAACCATGCCAAATCATCATGGTAGGGCCGGGTGGGGTGTGAAGGTTGTCAACCAGGTGGAGCTCCTGATGAACGAGCTCTAAATGGGTGGTTGGTGGAGGTCAATGGATGGCGTTTTGACCTCCGACCCCTACGTCGACGAACGGGGTGGTGGGTGGGTTGAGGGCGAAGCTCTAACAAACGTTGGCGAGGCTTGGCATACGCCGATGCCTTGCGAGCCTTCAACCTTATGTGGTGAAGGCGTCGTGCCTCCCAATGGAGCTTCTGTTGGTGCCACCATCTCATGATGCGAAAGGCCGAAGTGGCCCGGATAGTGTCGTTGCGAATGTTGACAGCACGACGAAACCATCGAGAAATGGTGGTCACAGCCTCCACCTGTTGGCAATACTCCATGAGCCAAACCGGTGGGGTGGAGGCATGTGGGGGCACGGTGAGACCCTCTACCGTTGCCCACCAAAGAACCTGCATTTGTCGGCAGGCGTTGGTCCCATCCCAATGAAGGAAATAGGCTCAAACATCAGTGCTGCGTTGGAGATCGAGTCGCACAATATCGACCGCCTGGCGAGCCTTCTTGATAGAAGGCATACCAAAAAGCTGTGCAGGTTCTTCATTCACAAGAGCCTCAGCCTCTTTGACAGTGGCTTTCGCCATTGCCATCAATGCCATCGCAATGCCAGTGAAAGATTGGTCAAAATCTTGAAGGAAACAACTGGCACCAATTGCCAGGCACTCGGCCGTGAGTGCGTAGGCCTTGGCCCACATGCGAGCCCTGCTGGCGAGGAACTTGACATCCTCAATGCAAACAAAGTGCTTCTGTAGTACCTCGAGGATGTCAGGTAGTGGCAAGAGGCAGGGTACTTCCAGATCGACCTCCATATGGAGTGTCAGCTCGAGAGCGGCAGCCCTTGCATTTTCGTGCCACCAACGCTCCGTAGTACCCACAGGAGCGATGGCAAACTG
>JALLOT010004739.1:0-10034 GCA_036939595.1 Thalassiosira livingstoniorum
CACAGAATATGTGATGTATGTGACTCTGTGACCCCTCACAAAAAAATAATTACAATAGTAACTACCGTATTGTACTTACTAAAAGTATGGTACGTACGTCAGCAGTGCGGTGCACCATTCTTACTTACACGCATGCGTGTCCACAGAACGAACACAGAACACACAGAACAAGTCGATTTTTCTCACTTTTTAGAATTGAAAAGTCCTTGGAAATCTCGGCCACACAGCACTTATTCTTACCAATAGTTTTGAATAGTTATCAATCTCTTCATCCAATTCAATCAACCATGACAGTGCCTCTCCCAACGCAAGCAATACTGCTGCTTCTGCCCTGTTGGACCGAGGCATTCCGCCAATCACACCCATCACACCCGATGGCATTCCTCACTGCTCCCGTAAACGCCGCAAACCGACCGATCCACGTCAATGGCAATACTCGATGGAATCCTTTGTTCCTGTCCCTCGGAAACAACTACTCAGACGAAGAAACATCCAACCCCAACAACCCTTCCAACAACAACCCCGACACGTACACCAACACCATCAATGTCCGCCCGTACGGAAACAGCGTCAACAAAGGCAGTGGCGACTACCACTACAAACAAGAACCGAAGGGGACGTCGTTTTTGTCGAGTTTGAGTAAGCGGGAGTTGAGGGATCGGAGAATCCTGAGAATGCCGAGGATGGTTCCTCCGATGCGGCAGAGGAGAATGATGGATATGATGGAAGGAGATTTTGTGATGGATTTGCCCGTGGATATGCCCGTGGCGCGTGTGGAGGAGATGATGCCTCCCATGCGATCTGTACGAACTGTGCCTCCTGCTCCTCCTGTGCCGCCCATGCAGCAAATGCAGCCAGTGCAGCAAATGCAGCCAATTCAGACGGCACAACCAATGCAAAACAGTGTGCAGGCTGTGCCTCCAGCTCCTGGACAACAGTCGTCCATCCCGGCATTCCCGCTGCAATATGAGAATGGGGCCTATGTCGTGGAAGGCTATGGCGGCAATAGCGGCCAACAACCACAACAATCCCAACCAATGCAACCGATGCAACAACCACAGCAAATTCAACCAATTCAACAAACACAGCCGATGCAGCAGATGGGGCAGACGCAACAGTTAGAAACAGGGAATCGTACTCCTCCGCCACCACACGATCAAAATGTACAGCAAAAGTACAAACCAATGCCGCCTTCCGAGCCCCCACAACCAACTCAACCAACTCAACAAACAATGAATCCTAACTCCTACACTAATTCAAACGACAACACCAACTCCGAGCATTACAAACAATACAAACAACAACTCCAAAATGCCGAGCATGAATACCAATTCCGACAACAACTGCGCAACACACAAAATGCGAATCAAGGAACCGTTCTCACACCACAGCCTGAAATGAATGATGGTATCGTCCCGCTTTCAAGTGAGATTCATGTGTCTGACCGCCACCCTCAGCATCCTCAGCACCACCACCATCATCATGTTCATCATCACAATCATCATAATCATCCTAATCACCTCAACATGGAGCGTATGGAGCCAATCGAGCCAATGGAGCCAATCCCTCCACCACCACTAGAATTTCTCCATGAAGAATGTCTCAATGATCCATATTGTTTGGATGAGCTTGACGAACTTAATCAACTTGATGAACTGAATGCACTTGACGAACTTGACGAACTGGATGAACTGAACGATCTTGATGGGCTCGGCGACCCTCTCTTTTTCGAAGAGCCAGTATTCATCGATGCCGCATTTATTGACGATATCGAAGAGATGGAAGATGATATTCGAGAGAGGGAGGAGTTGGAAGCGTTTTTGGATTTGGAGGATGGGTTGGGGATGGTGAGGGGTTGGTGAGAAGATGGAGATGGTGAGTTTGGTGGAGGATGAAGAATTTGGTGGGTATGGTGGGTTTGATGGGTTTGGTGGAGGATGAGAAGTTTTTTCCGAGTTGTTTCTAAGTTAGGAGTGTGGGTATTATTTGAGAATGGAAGACATTGAGGCATTGAGAACATTAGGAAATTGGATAGGTTTGTACAGAGTGCAGAACGCACACGGAGGATGGAACTTGGAAGATGGAAGGCAGGGAAGGCAATGCCGATGTTTGTAGAAAGAATATGGTAGCTAATGAGAAAAAAACTATTTTAAAGAATTGCATGCTTGAAAAAAGTCTCATTATTTTACACTCTTTATCTTTGAGTGGGTTTGTGTTTGCATTGAGCATCGCAGGGTTTACATCTGTTAGGTTCAATTACTCACGTTTCTAGACATCATCATTCTGAGGCTGTCGCAATTCCCCTCACAAGGTGGCCGGTTCTTTTCTTGATTCTGTTGGACCTTATGCTAATAGCTGGCTAAGTAGTGTTACGTTGGCCCTCATTTTCCTATCCCATTACTCGAATTCTCCTACAAATTTTGCATCCAATGCAAGAATTTGTAACGAGGGAGGCACCACACATTTTATGACCTTGCATTGGCACAACTTTCCGTGCTGCTCGGATGATCTACATGAAGGAGCAATCCCAAAGTATGGCAATGCCGACCCCACCAAAGATAGCAAAGATTCCGGAGACAACGTGAGCACCAGAATTGCTTTCAGATGCCTTGACAATTTCAGGAAGCTCACTACGTTTGACAGAAACTTGCAGTTCAAACGGAGCATTCTCGAAATTTTCCTCAAGCTTACGCCCATCGTTCAAGCGGCGGCGAGTATACTTGAGGTTAGCACTTCCAGAAACAATGAAAATTCCTTGCACTCCATCAACAGCATCGTACAATTTTGGAATAAGGAGGAACTCGAGTAAGACATTGGCAGAATTTTTGCCAGTTACGGAGCTGATGAACGTGTTGGCACCATCCGAGCTAACAAGCAAAAGTTCTTGCGTATTATTTTCAGGTCCGTAAGTTGCCTTGACATCTACAATATTGGTGATAGCAATGTCTGAATCTTGAGGCTCAATGCAAATTCTGGCAGTGTCACCGATGGAAAAGGAGGCATCCTCATTTTCAGCGTATTTGTCATTGCACCCACCGGCTTTGGCAAGAGTGGCAAGAAGAATGACACTTCGTTCGCTCGAGGCAGATGAGACTGTTGGGTCAAATGACTCCGTAGAAACATCAGTAGAAAATGTTCCTTCCTTCGAATAACTCACAGTCAGTTCGACTTGGGTCACATTAGCGAGCACACTAGCTTCATAAGTAGTAGACGGCCCGGCCCATAGATCGGCACGGGTACAAAGCGTGTAAACGCATAAACCACTATTGCGATCGCAGTTTTGGGCATTGTCAGCGAAAGTCAGTTCGGCTGTGCTCGTCAAACTCTCCACACCAGACTCAAAAGAAACCTGATTATTTTTCAAAGTGCTCTTGTTGCAAACTCCAAGTGTCATGTCAGAAAATAGGCCACATGTTCCGCCGCTAATAGTGCATGTGCTTGAAAACGGGCAAGAGAGTGAAATAGAACCTGCAGTGGAAGAAACATCGGCAGTGCAGTCTTGAGCAGTAACGCTCAAACCACTTGGAATGGTTTTTGTTGTAGTCGTGGTTGTTGTAATTGGAGGGATGGTTGTTGTGGTGGTTGTTGTAGTTGTTGTTGTCGTCACCGGAGGAATCTTCAAAGAGTGCCAAAACACGTGAAATAGAACCGAACTTAAGGAATTCCGAACTTTGTTTGAATTCTTTCATCGAAAATCACGTACCCCGTTTTTCATGTAATAACATGTGTGTTCTGGCGAACCATCCGTGTCAGAAACTGTGCCTTCACCTTCATAACTATCAAAAACCAAAGAGACTTCAGCCGATGGCAATGGCGAGCCGTTATCATAGTGACAACGACATTGACAGGTCTCTTCGTCAGCGCAGGGGTAAACATTGACACGGTTGAAACTGAAGCCTACGTGACTACCAGTCTCCAAGCTTTGGCATGATTCTGCGCATCCGAGAAATGCAATAATGTTTCCTTGTGGAACAACGTAGTCATAGTCTGCATTCTTGTTGTCCCTGCACCTTCCGTTGCCAGACCAGATTTGATAGTTGTCGGAGAGGACATCGGCGTTGACCTACAAACGATGGAATGATTGAAGAACAAAGCACCAAATGAGTGAGGTTTTATTTCAGTCGTTATTTGAACTTCAATCAGCAGGCAGCAGGCGTACTCACTCTAGATGGCGCCGTTGCCATTGTTACCAAAAATATTTGCGTGAATTTCATGTTGGAATTAGGATTGATGTAAATTATCTGAATCGATTGAGTGCTTTTGAGGCAATTTGTGAAGTATGAGTGTCTATCAAAAGGCAGTCTGAATGTCTGAAGAGTTACGTTTGTTGCTTGCGAGATACCTATGTAGCAATACATTTGCCGTTTTGATCATCTACGAGAAAAGGCTGAAACCGTTTTTTTAACGAAATCAGTTAGTACATTGTGATGAAAGGTGATGAAAAAACTGTGACGTACTAGATACCTTTAAAGTACGACTCAAGAGAATCTGCCATGTCAAAATGCATGATTCAAAATTACGTGAATGAATGATGCGAACAACACTCATTCACTCCATATAATTCATAATATTCTCTAGTCCAAGCACAACAAAAGGACAAAGCAAAAGCCAAAAGCAACACACTGCGCTGACATCCTCACAGAACAAACTCATCACGATGGCGAATGAAAGTGTCACGGCCGATGCATCCGCTTGCGGCTCCGTGAAACCAAGCCACAAAAACGACGATACTTGTCAAAACTCTCAACAAGCCATGAAATTCCGCGATGCCTTCAGCTTTGCCATTGGTTGGAACAAGGCAATGAAAGGAGATGATGGCGCAATCGACTTTTTCGTACAAGACATGGCGAACAACTTCATTGATGTAGTCAATCTATTTTTCCAGCTAGTGATTCGCATTATTCGCGTGATTGTACCCATGCTATTTTTGTTGGGGTCTGTTGTTTATCAGCTCGTCTTGGGGGCAATCAATGAAGCGAAGAAATTGATGGAGTCTACTGGGAACAATGATGGCACAGTAGTTGTCGAAAACGAGACTGTTGGTGTAGACAAGGATGGAAGTGTTGTTAAAGACGACGGGCACGATGGCGCGACTGCTCGAAATGGCGATGATGCGACTTCCAAAAAAGTCAAAGGACTAGTTCTTGAGAAGCCAACTGTACTTGAACGATATGAGGCTGAGACATCATGCGAGAATGACGAACGATTTCATTCGGAGATCGAAAAAAAGAAAAGCAAGACAAGAAGGAAACTGAGATACACAATGGGCTGAGAAGTAGTGTGTGGGGTGCCTTGGCATTTCTTCATGCTTCGTGGGATTTATTCTGGGTTGGCAAACATTGTAGCTGTAGGTAGTATGTCGCCGAAAGTAGTTCAATGTTTTGGATTCATAAAATCGCAAAAAACGGGTAATGCAAAATCGCTCATTTTTTCAGATGTTATTTTGTAGGAGCCGCATGCTTTGAATAAGGCTTTAATCACCTGTAACCTGCACGATCATGAGAACGCGTTGTAGTCATTTTGCCGTCCCAACTACCATTGTAAAACCTTGAACTAATACCTATTTTTTTTTAAACCATTATGAAATGTGACTCATTACAAGAAAAAGGCTGACACTACCAAACAAATCAAATTTTCACTACTACTTATCAAGATTATACTTTACAATTTACTACTCGGTGGGCTAGCATACATCTCCTCAATCTCCTTCACATAATGATCCCTCAACTGCGGCCTCTTCAACTTAAACGTAGGCGTCACCAATCCACTCTCCGGAGTAAACACCTCCGGCTCCAAATGCACCGCCTTCACCGTCTCAAACCCATGCAATCCATTCAATTTCGATAATCGCTTCACTTCCGATAATATTTCCAATTTGAGTGTTGGATGTTGGCACAATTCGGAAAAAGGGACAGAGTCAACATTGGCAATGTCGGGGATGTTTGTCTTGGCCCAATTTCGTACTGGTTCTTCGTCGGGTACGATGATGGAGACGAGGTAGGTTTGGAAGGAGTCTCCGTGGACGAAGGACTGGCCGATGAGGAGGGATTGGTTGAGGACGTTTTCGATCTTTTCTGCGGCTACGTATTCTGTTGTTGGTGATGGTGGAGATATTATGAGTAAGAAGCAATGACGAAAGCACTGCCAACAAAAAAGAAACACCAAAATCTGCCACACGCCACACGCCACACGCCGCACGCCACATGTAACTCACCTCCCTGAGCCAATTTGAACATACTCTTCTTCCTATCAATAATTTTTAATTGACCATCCACCGTCCACAAACCCACATCTCCACTGTGCAACCACCCTTCCTCATCAATGGCTTCCCTCGTCTTTTCTTCATCTTTGTAATACCCTTTGAAGACATTGGGGCCACGTATACAGATTTCTCCACGGCCGCGGCATGGCTCTCCGTGATGTGATGTGTCTTTTGATAGTAAAGAGTTGTTAAGGATAGATGTAGAAATGGTTGATCATGCCATTGTTTTGAGTTGGAGTATGACCAAAGAGAACAATGTGAGAAACAAATAATCAAAAGAAAGTCAGACACCATTGATCTCTTAATTTCGCAATCCCATAAACACATAATCAACTCACCAGTCGAAGCATATCCCATCTCAGGCACATCCACCAACACAATCTCCACACAATCCACGGGTCCTCCGACGTGTCCTACACTTGCAATATCATCGGGGTGTCCAATGGTGGCTGCGGCACTTCCTTCTGTTTGACCGTACCCCTGAATTGTGATATAGTAAATGACAGCGTGGAAGAAATGTGAACTAAAACAAGATTTGATGAGGAAATTCATCGTTCAATCCGTGCACTATTGCTGATGCATTAAGCTCCAACTGACCCACAACAAAACCTACGGAGCCATGCACGAAGGCACATCCCAAAAACATAAATCAATTCAAGCCACTCACCTCCACCACAGGAACACCCATCAAACACCTAAAAAACGTCATAACCTTGGGACTCAACGGAGCACTCCCCGAAACCATAACCCTCACACAATCCAACCCCAAAGCCTTCTTCATCTTCCCAAAAATCAACTTATCCCAAACCCCATGCGTCAACTTCCCCTCCCGCAATCCCTTCACCTTCGCCTCCATCGCCATATGAAACAATTTCTCCGAAAGACCCCCCTTGGCCGCAATTCCCGCGTGGATTTTATCGTGGATTTTGTTGAGGACGCGGGGTACCATGGGTATCAGGGTGGGACGGCAGGCGATAATGTCTTGGATTAATAATGTGGGGTCTCCGCGGTAGAAGGCGATGGAGGCACCGGCGACGAGCATTTGACTGACGACGACTCGTTCGTATATGTGGGGGAGGGGGAGGTAGGATAAGTGCCGATCGGTGGGTGTAGCAGAAACTGCGGATAGTTCTTGAGAAGAACAGAATGCGCCTACGGCAGAAAGGATGTTTTCGTGAGTGATGAGTGCTCCCTTGGGATTTCCCGTAGTGCCCGAAGTGTAACAAAAGGTGGCGATGGAAGAAGGATCGGGAGGAGCATGCTTGTGCCCTTGCGTAGGAATGATTTGACTCCCCAACGATTCCAACTTGGCCAAAGACACCAATTTTAAATTGGACTTATTCGCCAAAGTCGCCGCTTCGGGAGTAATCCCATCCACTAAAATCACGGAATGGAACTTGGGACAGGTATTGGTATCCTTTGCCTGACACAAATGCGCCATTTCATTCCTTGTACAAACTACACATGACAACCCCGTATGCTCCAAAATGTACCTCACTGTATCAGGACCCAGAGTATCATAAAATGGAACGGTAGCTCCCCCTAGGCAATACATGGCTTGCTCTGCCAGTATCCACTCCATGCAATTCTTCATGTATATCCCAAGAAGCAACAACCCATCCTCATTTCGAGTCAAGATCTCCTCCCCCCCCTTCTCCATTCCTGCCGCCAAACATTCCACTCTCGCCACACATTCTCCATAACTATGGTAAACATACGGGGTGGCATACCCTCCATTCGAACCATTCGAACTCGTGGCTCGAAAGCCAAGGCAGGGTCCGAGGGGGTTGATGTCGCGTCCTCGTCGGAGGGCTTCGTAGAGGGTACGGACGCCGAGAGCGCCGAGGGTGGGTGTGGCGAGGGGATCGAGGGAGCGGTGGATGTTGCCGCGGTAGGAGGGGCGGGAGGTTTGGGGGAGTTCGAGGGACCATTGGGGTCGTTGGTCGGCCTTGGCGGATGTCATGGTGGATGGTGGAAAATCTAAAATCTTTCTATCTTGTGTGCATGCAGAGTGCATGCATGCAG
This sequence comes from Thalassiosira livingstoniorum, assembly GCA_036939595.1. Taxonomy (NCBI): domain Eukaryota; phylum Bacillariophyta; class Thalassiosirophyceae; order Thalassiosirales; family Thalassiosiraceae; genus Thalassiosira; species Thalassiosira livingstoniorum. Next base: position 8,288 of record JALLOT010004739.1, read on the forward strand.
AGGGAAGATCTTTTCAATTTTGAATTTTTGTGGCTGTTTTATGGGGTATCTTTTCTTTTGGTGGGGGACAAAAATGAAATATTGAGTGCATCAGTGCAGATTTTTTTAAAATTTGACGGACAAAACAAACTTGAAATGAAGTGCAATCTCGTGCAGTGATAAGAATTCTAGGGACAAGGGAAATATTTTTTACTTTCCAGAAATGTTTCATTTCCTTTCTAAGATCTGAAAACTTTTTAAGAAAACAGAGGAAAAGAACACGAATAAGGGGCTGTCTAAGTTGTTGTCAAGAATCAAAAATAAAGGATCAAAAATCAAGGATCAAAAATCAAGGATCAAAAATCAAAAATCAAAAATCAAAAATCAAAAATCAAAAATCAAAATTAAAAACAGTATATGACAACCATACTCCCTCTACTTTATGCTTTTGATTTCAAATTTTGAACTATTTTTTGAATTTGTTCTAAGTTATTTTTAATATAAATTTGAAATTTGAAATGAAGGCCTATTATTATATCCCCCATAGTAATATATTTTTTGTATACCATATGATGAAGTGTCAAAATTATCAGCAAAATTCCTACAAATGATTTGGTATTAGACTTACATACACAAAATCATGTGAATATGTACCAATTTTGAACATTCCAATGGAGTGGAAAATTGGAATTCAAAATTTCCACACCAAGTTGAAGTTAAAAGCCCTTGTGCCAACTTGTAGGCTTAATGCAGGATAATGACAAATCATTAGAATTCGCAAAATATTTGTTTTCTTTCAATTTCTTATTTCAATTTCTGGTTTTTGATTTTTAAAGCAACTTGGACAGCCCCTAAAAACAAAAAAGAAAAATAAGTAGTACCATAAAATTACCTGTACTGACCCTTGTACTACCTATTCAAATTGGAAGCTAATGGAAATTGGAAGTTTTGATCTCATGCAAGATCATTTTGACATTACATTAATGCATTTTAAAAGAAAAACAAAAGCAAAAACATTTATTCAATAGTTTTTTATAATTTTCAGTTGGTTGGCAGGTGATTTGCATCTGTTTTGAACATTGACTGGTACAAGATAAGTAGGAACACACAGGGATTATAAATCAGGAATAGACATTGGAATTGATGGTTGTAAAAACTAGTGTGCTCATCTCCAAGAGTAAAAATTCAAGTTCAAATTCAAATTCATATTCAAGGTTTTGTTAGTTCAGATAAATTACTAGTTTTCATTGATGATTTTAAAATATTCCAAATTTGAAATAGATGCAAATCACCTGCAACCACATGACAACACAAAAATTTCAATTGATTGCAATTCAACAGTAATTCATAGTAAAAAATATAAATGCAAAATCATTTATACAATGCCTTCAGATGCTTAAAGCTCAGAAGAATACAAGATTTTTGATAGCTTGACTAATAAACTAATAACAATATAATATTCTTCCTTTAGAAATTTTTCACAACATTTTTACTTGAACTACAAATCATATTATTAGTATGATGATTCCAAAAGGCTTTTGTCACATGGAAACAAATTTGACACTCTCTTGTAATTAAGGATTCCATGTAGATTTTCTCAATAAAATTTACAATTTTTTATTGGAGATTGTATTGCTGTGAGATGATGATCTGATCTAAATGTAGATTGTCAGGTCTTATGATAATGATAGATAATGCCAGTTTATTACTTAATGACCACAAAGAAGATGGCTTGATTGTTGCAAGATTACAGACAACTGTGTATTTA
>JALLOT010004740.1:0-10032 GCA_036939595.1 Thalassiosira livingstoniorum
AATAGTAGCATGGTGATACCAGTGATACTAATATTGTCCCTAGAGGTACCTTTGTGGGGCTTTCTAGAGCAGAAATTTTGTGCTGAGTCGATATAGCCTATCAGTTAAGCCCCTAGTGGGCAAGAACATGGTGATCAGAAATTTTTTTGTGAACAGTGTCCAGTTCTAGGATGGTAGATAGAGATGTACATAGACCAAAATCAAGAGTTAAAGGTAAACAAAATCTGTAAATCAATAAAAGTGGAAAATATAGATTCAATTTGTATCTGTGATTTTACAGATGTAAATAACATCTGTAGCTTTTTAGGTGGTGGAAAAAATACTGTTACAGATGTAAATAACATCTGTAATTCCATATGGGGTTAGAGCCCATTGATATAGCATTATTTTTTGATGACATTCATTTCAATTCCTTGCTGAAATACCAAAACAGTATGATCTCAACTAATAACAGGTACATCAAACCAAACTTATGTTTACAAAATGTGTCCATGCTTCTGACACACATTTCTCATATCAATAAATGGCTTGAAACACATTTTTGAAAAATTTATTCAATAATTTTAGTAGTCAGATTATTGTATGTCTTTTTTAACTGATGAAAGAAGAAGAGAGGAAGCATAAAATGATTAATCAACAGCAAAAAACAAAAAATACAAAAAAGTTTATATTTCTAATAACTTCAACATCATTATAAACACATCCACAGAAACAAGTAAAATCAGGATCTCCCACTTTGCTTAGATTAGCAACCACCTATTTGAAATAGGTTTACAATTACGTGAAAGGAAGTAAATAAAAAATAAAAATCATCTGATGCAGACAAATTTGATTCGAACAAAAATATTATTTGAAATGATACTTGAAACAATTTGAAAAATGAAAATAAAAAGCTGGTAATACTTGTCTTGTGGAAATTTAAATTTTTTAATTACAATCCATAATCGGATTGCAATTGATTAAATTGCATTCAAAGATAGTAAGAATATGAGCACAAGTTTTAATGTAGAAATCCAAAACTGAAAAATGCTTGAAATATGTTAAATGTCTATGTTTAATGGCCAAAGTCTTGAATGTTGTTGGGCTTGCTGATGAAGGGGCATGAATATCAGGAATCAGATCATATACCAGTCACTTGCCTGTAGAACAAGGTGGTTTTATAGAAAAATGTCCCTCTGGAAACTGACAAGGACCATCATGACCCATGATGACAGCTGAAGTCAAATGTACATATACATAACATTGACATGTGTATTCCAATGTATCATTCTACTTCTTTTTTGACCACTAACTACATTTTTCATTCATTAAATATTGTTTGCTTTGTACTCATGTGTACAATCCCAAAACATAATATTTGCCAAGAGAGTATATATCATTGTCATAATGATAACTCAGTCCAGTTGTAAACATAGATTTTTTTGTTTGTAATTCATTTCCCTGGAGCAACACTATTTGTGTTGAAAAAAAAAACAGCTAGAAATAAGAGACTGTTCTTCAAACTTGATAAGGTCAAATCATTACCACTTGATTCAACAGCAACACTTTTTGTTAGAGTAAATGCATTACAAAATGGACAGGTAAGGTTTCATAAGCCCCAATTTTGTAAGTATACTGGAATTCAATAATGGATCTTCATGTTAGTTATTATTTATCCTTAGTAAGAACCTTGCCTGAAAACTTAACCTAAATCATCCAGCCTTGACAATTCATTGATCAACCCTCCACCTTCATTTCTATTAATTAGAAGAATAGAGCACCCATATTTCACTCACTTTTGTTTTGGTGCAATGTCACCATAGCTAAAATTGTCCTTATTGAGTTATCCAATGTTTGAGATACAAACATTTAAATATGTTTTGTGAAGTATTTTGTAAACTGGAGATTACATGTCGGCTTTTTGGTGGATTGAAAAATACTCTCTACATCCACAAGGGTTCTTTTGCATTAATTAGCATTGCTTTGTTCATATTTTATGGATTTTATCTACTATGTATTGTATAAAATACTGTGCTCTGTCTACATTTACATTAGATGGATTAGATTTGCTTAGATTGCTACTTTTACTACATAAGAGTTTGATGTTCCCCCAAAAAGCATAGATACTTCTAATTAATTATTTCAAAAAGAGACAATTTTGTCACATTTTTTTAGAGATTTGTTGTGAGGGAAAAATCAAGATTTTGTTCAAGATTTTTTAAGTACTGAATGATCAATGATTTCATTTTTTGGTTTTGTCTCATGGTAATCATTTTCAAGCAATATTAATATCATAATATTTTTATGAGTTTGGTTATGTTGACAGTAGGTTTGTTGTGGAAGTTTAAGGATGTTAGTGCCCATATCTTTTAAAGGTGCAACATTGTATATGTATAAAAGAAACATAGAGATCAAAAGGGAAAATTTTTAAATGAATTTGGGAAGAAGAAAGTAGGTGAGAGTGTGAGGGGGGGAGGGACATGTTTTTTAGGAAAAATTGGACATGAAACCATTTTTAAATTGGATTTATACCAGGGGAAAATACAATCTAGATTGTGAGTGGGTCTTTTAGACCCTCCATTTTTTAATATTCATGTTTTTATTTTTTGGTTTCATATGAGCAGTTTATTAATGTGATATTTAGAACTGAGTGTAAGTGGTTTCCTTACTGGTTCTTGATTTTAGAGGCTGCTAGTGCTTTGAAACTGCAGTCTACCTCATTTTTATTTTCACATTATTGATAATGATTTGATAATAATGCAGTTTAAATTTCAAACAACTCAATAACTATGGTAAAAGAACTACCACCATTTCAGTTCCAGATCTTCAAATAGAGGATCAAAATCCATAATTGGCTTGTTGATGCAATAATGGTACTTTCTTTTATCAAGAAGTTAGATAATATAGTATTGTTTGACTTTAATAAAGTTGATGATAAAACAGAAATTTTTAAGTACATTTAGTTGATCCCTGTGGATGAAAAGTGCTAGCACTCTTCCTAATTTGCATTTGTCAGTTGCTGACTTACTTTAATAAAGGTGTAGATTGATTTGATTGTAATTTGAAAATGCATGGTTTTGCTTTGGTTATCTTCAAATGATTTTTTATTGATTAGTTTACTGGTGTTATTGTAAGCATTCCATTTTGTTTTTCAATGTAGCATGGCTTCCCAGATTTTGAGTGGTGAAATATATACAAAAAATGAGTTTGTTGAAAAGTGTTAAATATTTTGACAATAAAAATATTGCTTTAAATAGACCCATTCCCCTACTAATCCACTGGTGCTGATTGGGTGATCACATTATAATTGTTTTTATGTGACACACTATAATATTATATTCATTATCAATTTTAGAAGATTTAATTATATTTTAGGCTCAAAATCTCATCTTGTAACTAAGTTTTTTCAATCAAAGATATTTTTCACCTGATTGTTTATTATTGATTGATTCGTTTTTCAAACAATGAAATAGATGGAAAAATCATTCAGGGATCAAATATCAAATAGTGGGATGAAGTTATTATAAATAGGAATTTTAACTTCTAAATGTAGTTGCTTGCCTTTTTATTCCATATCAGTGGGCAAGAATAACCCTTCCCACATTTTTGACCCACTGGCATGGAACACAAAGGGGTGCATCTATGTATGTACTCCTATGTTTTCATTTTTCCTGTATTCCACAAAAATAGGTTTTACAAGATGAGCACATTAGAATACAAGAGAAATATTGTAGAGGTAATGCATTACGCGTAGGAATATAAAAAAGATTTTTAATTGAGTTTTAATACAAGCACTAAAAAATTCTGAACATTTGATTGAGAAGCAACAATTTGAAAATTTGTAATAGCCAAAATTAGATTTGATGACATGGTGCAAAAACAAAATTTTTGGAAAATGTTGTTGAAAAAAAATCCCAATAATTCCTTATTCAATCATAAATGTAACTGTTTTTGACATTACTGACCCATTTTCAATGTATTTGTTATTTCGTGATTTCCTATCTGTTTTGGGGTAACAATCACATGCAAAAAGCAATATTTCATTGTTTGAAAACTTAAAGTGGTTTGAAAAAAAATAATAATAAAACAGAAATTTTATAGTACATTTAGTTGGTCTGTGTAAACAGGTCTACGTGGGAAAAGACTCTCCTAAATTGCACTTGCAAAGTGGTTTGGAAAAAATAAACACATGATTTCTGTTAACCAATGATTCTGATCAGCTAAAAGCACATGAGATGTATTAATCATTTTTGTTGAAAATGTTTGTCATTGTCTATTTACTCATTGACAACAATTACTGAAAATGTTCATTTAGAGAATTCTCTTCCTTTTTGAATGAGTGCATTGGATTTATCAAAGACTAGCAATGGGGAAAATATTGTGCTCCTTCTTTTGTATTGTAAAAGAGATTTCTAGATTTTCATGGTGATTTCTGCATTGAAAAATATCAATCACTCTCAATTTCTTGTGTTTGATACTTTATTTGTGCTTGTTTGTGATTTTTAACCATGGTTTCTTGGTAAAAGTAATTCAATGACCAACATATGTGCTGGAGAATACAGAATAGTTTTGATGCATTTGGTTAGTGCAGAGGTATTAGTCTCAATTATTTCTTGATTTTTCAATAAAAGACTGATTGTGGTTGATTTTCAATGTACTTTACATTTGAAGATTTATGTGTATCTCTTTTATACAGAATGGTCTCCAACAAGAACAAGATAATTATTATTTTTTTTAGGTCTGTTAAAATTTACCTATCTACTTTTATTCTTCTAATTAATGAATTTCAAAAAAGATGCTCATATTAACTGTGATTTGATATTTTAATACCACATTTCCTATTCTGTCCTTGATCATGTCTGTGTGAAGAATTGAAAAGATGTGAGTCAATAGCACAAAGTTCTACAAAATAATCTTTTAGGTGTCCTGTTCCTTTGTCAACTTCCAATTTTGTTAAATCATTTTATGGTATCTATTCAGGGTAAACAATACACCATATTTTAAAGTTTTAATTTTCAATTTATTGTTTTTTTCTCAACCAAAGTATGAGGGTCACAGGACAAAAAATGGCACAGGAAAAGTCATTGTTGGAAGTTTTTTTGGCCCCTTTTGCTTGGCTGACCTTGCACCCAATCTAATACTAGTACCAACATCTTGAAAATGAAAAGGAGGAAGATTTGCACCTGTCATGAAAAATATCTGATCTAAAGAGAATGCTTTTCCACAATATACTAAGTAACAGATCATAGTCAAACTATGTTACATCACAATTTCTTTTGTGAGTATGTGCTTTATGGTAGTTCTTCTGTGTCTGATTGAAAGTATGCTCTAAAAATGAGAAAAAGGATTTAATTCCAAAATTATATAGCCAGATGATTGTAATGAAAAACAATCAAAATATATCTAATATTTAAGATTTGTTATGTCTTTCAAATAATTAAAAGTGTGTGTGTAACCATTGGCAAATAAAACTATCCTAAAACTCAAATAGATCCTGAGGTTTTGATTTCCAATAGAGTCAAAGAGACATAGAAGATAATAGTTAGTGGATTAAATGAATTGACCTTATTGGAGTCTGGTTATCATTTTTATCAATATTTTGAAGTGATATGTCATGTAATCTCATAATCATCTCTGAATTTTGGCTTGAAAACATCACAGTCATGAGCTTTCTCTACACAGGATTACATCAACTCCCATTTTTCATGTAAATTCACCCTTTCCTTGGGTGTCCACACCTGTAAGAAAAAACGTTGAAAACCTTCAGACACAAATGTAAATGCATATGACTATGAATGGGTCTTAGACACACTTTTATGGTTAGGAACTCATGCAAAGCACTCATTCCAAACCATAAAGGTGTGTTTAGAAAGACTCTTCAGTTAATAGTGTGGTTACATATAGTGTCATACTTATTAAAATGGAATACTTGAATGGGGAGAAGGCATTATAGATGAATATTTTATGACCATTCAACTCTGAAGGTGATGGAAAAGACCTACAAGTGGGAAATTCTGAGCTAAACTAAATTGAAGTATCTCCTCTATCAATTAACAAGCAATTTATTTTGAAAACCAATGAAATGATATCCATAATTTTAGACAAAAGTAATTTCTGTCAAGAAAAGGAGCAATATTGAACAATAAAATATCAATTTCTCCTTACAAAAGATACGGGGATAGATAGATTTGGATTAATGAATTTTCTAGATATGAGGATTGTACATTAATAGTCACAAGTCTCCCTGTATTTTCCCCTTTCCTTGCTATTATTGATGTTAAAATCTTCTCTGGTTTAAAAATTGAACAACTCTCATTACTAACTATAATAGAGAAAAATAATTATTTGAAGTACATTTCTTCAAACCTCAATCACTCCCTACAAAACAAAAAACATACGTATTTGATCGTTTTGTTTGATGAAGCCATATCTATATCTAGTCAAATAGTGCAGATAAGACATTCAGTTTTTACATTTTTTCATGTTTGGTTGAAATTCAGCCATGAGACAATGAGGTAAGCCGAGGCATACAGTATACATCATAAGAAAGAATCCTGATTTCAATCTAGAACAAGTTTTGTTCCTGCCAAAAAAAATCACCCTGTTGTTCAAGCATCTTAAACCCACCCAATGATTCACAATCACTACAAAAGAAGAAAATATAAATAATTTGAAAAGACACACAACATACACTTTTACCCAACCACTAGAAAACAATCCATGAGCAAATTTTATCTGAAAACAACTGTGACTGTCAAAGCAAAATATTGTCAAAATTAATGCATTAAATACAACAGTAACCAACCTCATAAAGTTTGGCTATTTTGTTGCTGAAGCTTCATCCAGGCTCAAAGTAACAAAAAATGGTAAATAAAGTACCAGACAAATCAACAGTACTTATCATTTTCTTTTTATCTACATCCATCTTTGAAGTTTAGATTCTTGATGAGTGCCATACAAATTATTTTATTCTTCTTTTTTGCTAGTTGAAAAGAAAATTGCGGGGTGGTTTTGTCCATATTCATGTCTAATGTTTGTGGCTATTCATGAGGTATCAGTCTGATATTAGATCAGTTTAGATCAATGTATCTTTGACCTAATTTATCACCTCAGTAATGTCTTCATCACCCTTGTTTAATTGCTTCTCATTTATTAACTTTGATCTTTTGGTATTCACTCACATTATTATCAGTGGCTTCCACTTGAGGTCAGGAATCAAAATACTCTCAAAGACAACTGACAAAAGTGATAAGCTAAACATTATGAAAAATTATTCAGGTGGTATTACCATATAACTTGTTGAAGTAAAAGTCTTACCTATATCAGCATTAATTGATCCTGGTGTTAGGATATACTCCTTTAACTACATCTGATACAAATTTTTCAATAAATTCAAGGACCAATGAGATAAGACATAAATTATTCTACTGCTTTGTACAAATTTCATTGATGTAACTGAAAAACCAAGGACCCTTTCCTGCATCAGTATCAACATATTTTTGTTTGCTTGTATTTGAGCCTTATAATTTCATCTGTCAACAAAAGCATCAATAGAAATATCAAATTGTGGTTGTTCATTGGGTACTTTGGATTCGTACATAAGAAATACAAAAGAGCCTAATAATGATTCTTTTTTTCTCAAATCAAAAACATTTCTTACTAAGGTGAACAAAATCTCCTTAGAGAGCTCACACAAATGATGATCCAAAAATGATTCCTTTTAGGAGTGTTGACCTTTTCAGACAATGAGTACTTATCACAAATGTCAGAACAAGATGAAACTTTAGCAGTGTCCACTCTAAATAATTATAATTTGTTTAAAATTTTATGTCTTGTTGATTTACTCATATAAAAGAGCATATTGGTGACCAACCTTTCACAAAAAGATACACAAACCAAGCATATTTCACCACCATTCTTTACCTGGATCTGGATCACACCTATTCCTTGACTATTTTTTTCAATGAAAAACAGAAAACATGATATCAATGGCAACAGAATAAAAGCAGAGTGTAAAAGATCCATTTCAATCAGTAGTGTGTATATTAACCATCAACACCTTATCACATCACAAGGCAATTTTATTTTTATTGTAACACCCAGACATAAATAAGTGAAATTACTTAACATGTACACAAATAGTGTATAAATTAGAGTGATTCTAACTGTTGCTCAGTCCATTGGAACTGATTTTTCATTTTCTTGCGTATTTTGGTTCCAATGAAGTAATATCATTAAAAAATAACCATTACTGATAATACCTTATCTACCAATTTTCTTTCTGGAACACCCCTTGACGTCCATAATTAATGTGGAAGAAATCTCCAATAATCAAAACTGTTCCAAATTGAGGATGCAAAAACGAAAGATACTTTTTGCACTTGCACTAGTGTCTTCTGTTTACAGAAATTGGCATCCCAATTTGGCATTTTGTTCTTTTTCTACCATGAAAGTTCCGTGTCATCACTCATTGATTACCAAACATCAACAAAGAGTATCTTTTTGTCAAAAAATGCTCCCCTTTTAATTTTTGATTTGTACCAATTTGTGGGTGGTGTATGTTTACTTCTTATACAACTAATATCGCCAATTAGTTATTAGTTTGAATTTGCTCCAAAAGTGTACTACAATAGTACCAATTCTCATGTTAAAGAAAGGAAATAACATTTAAGTCACCAATAAAGATCATTGTCAAAACACGGTTCAATGGAGGTTTTCAAGATAATAATTGTTTAGAGGGAGTATTTGTTTTTACGTAAAAATTCAACTTTCCATGTTTGTGAGATTGAATGGTACAATACCATACGTATTCTTAATAGTACTGTACAAAAGTATAATAGTACTAGTACTGTAGGAAGGTATCTTTACACCCTTAATAGTAACTATGCAAGTACTACCCTTCCACCAAAGTCATCTGCATTATAAAGACTATAATAATTAGTTCCAACAGAAGTACTACAATATTGAAATTTTGGTCATCAACTTTGACCTCCTACAACCCTGCCAATATTGTTCCAAGATCCATTAGCACAATTTGCTTTATCTAAGTAGAATCAGTGTGTAATTAGTGCTGTACCATGAATAATTCCTGAAAGATGGTTGACAGAAATCCGCCCAAGTTTGTGGGCAGGAATGAAAACACTGCAGATGATGGCAAGGAGGAATGTTTTGACAGCACCAATGCAATACCCTTTGAGCTTGACCCTGCTGTTGCAAAGTTTAAGTTCATGGTTTGGAATGTGATGCTCATGAATATGACGACCATCGTTGGTGATTATCAGCTCTGGTGGCCTGTTGGCAAGGATGGGAAGCAAATTGTTGCACCCACACATGCTGCTGGTGGTGCAACAATTTGCTTCCCATCCTTGCCAACAGGCCACCAGAGCTTATAATCACCAACAACAGTTATCACACTCACAAGTGTCACCTTCCAAACCATGAACTTAAACTTGGCAACATCCCTATCAAGATCAAAGGGGATCGTATCAGTACTATCAAAACAGCTTCACCACTGCCATGGTCTTCATTGTTTTCATTGCTGTCAACAAACTGTGGCAGATTTCCATCAACCATCTTTCAGATTTTGTCCATGATAAAGGACAATTTTATTACATACTGATTGACAGTGCCAACTATAATACCAGTGATAATAGCACTTGGAGCAACACTGGCCGGCTCAGATGGGATCAAAATTAAATGAACTGATTTTATGTATTGTAGCATGTCAATATTGCCTAATGATTGTTGTAGTATTTTCTTAGTGCACATGATGGAATATATTTGGATAACTCTACATTTCAGCAAACATTGTAGTTGAACACACATTGCATTCGGTACCAATGTACTTTGGTAGATACTATTAGGGATAGGTATGGTACCATTCAAAGCCACCAAATTGGCACGTGACATTGTCTACATTGTAATAGACTCCCTCTAAAAATTAAAATGTTTTGGAAAAATAAGACCACATTTTACTGTATTATAGTCATTGGTGACTTAAACCAAATTATGTTCCTTCAAAAGGAGAATAGGTACTATTCTACTACATCTTTG
>JALLOT010004741.1:0-10035 GCA_036939595.1 Thalassiosira livingstoniorum
TCCGATCTGACAAGACCAGATGAGACTCAATGTTAGTTGCCGGAGTCTATAATTAATTGCCAGAATACTTCTTAAGCCAATACCTTGATAACTCTTTTTTTAAAAATAATAGGTTATGAGATTGCATCTGACAGGTTTTGGATGAACAGTCCTTAATTGATGAAAAACAAAGTTACAGTGGAGCTGTATATGATGATTTCATTGTTTAAGAAACCGCTTTATTATTCTGCTAATTTTTCAAAAACTCAGTAAAAATATAGAAAGTAGATACAGTTGAATCAGCTACAATTAAAATAGTGTTGTCCCAAACATTTTTTACTCATTTTTAGGTTCTGTGATATTGACCCTGAAATTTTTGATGAGAATATGACATTAGCTTGATAACTATTTGTATCTGATGAAAAAAAATTAAATAGATAAATAACTTAGAAAATTGCCCTACACTACAAGTATGGCATAATAGTCCATGTAGAACAGTCATGCAGCACTCTGGCATGAACAGTGTCATGTTAAGGGTAAGGGTCCTTTTCAATGCAAAGTTAGTAATCACCAAGAGAGCAGTGAACATACACACAATAAATAAGACTAGACCTTTTAAATTCCACGTGAGTCCTTTATTAGCCAAAATCATGCGCGAATTCCTTGAAAGTTGACGCGTGCTAGATAATCACAGAATCGATCATTAAAGTAGGGGCGTGTTACCTTCGTAAGTTTCAATACATGATTCTATGTACGCTCTATCCTAGTACCATTGTACGTTAGTGGTAATAAAAAAAATGTCGTACTTACATACATGAAATAAATACTAGGTCCTACATCAATATAGTCCTCTTTTAGTAACTTGTAAATGTCATCAAATGCTTGGAATTTGAGCACGAAAGCTGTTTTTTCTTAGAAATCCGACCATACTCAGACCAAATACTACCCCATGAATGATATTAACAATATTTTTTACAAATAAATGACTTTTTTGGCAATCTTATGTATTTTTTATTCTGATGTTGTTCCCTCTGGTTTCACCCTGATGAATTTCCGCCAATGGTGAGCCTATCCAGCCTCCTCCTTACCTTCCTTCTCCTTCCTCTTTTTCACTCCGCCATGCCGAAACCAGTCACCGCTGCGGCTGTAGAGGCAACTGCCGCCACCGCCAAGCAGCCTGCATCAAAAAAGAGTCCTCCCAAGAGCAGCAGTACATTGAAAGTATCAGTGAAGTTTGTGCCACCAAAGAATGCAGCCAAAAATGGACCCCTTCCAAAGAAATCACCTGCCTTCATGAGAGCAAAGCATAAAAAGCCAACCAAAGGCACTGCCAATGCAAAAAATCCGGCAAAAAAAGATGCTTTCAAGGCCCCTTGATTTCTAAATGGACATTTGACACCTCAAGACAGGATCTTTAATTTGGGGATACCCTCATGCTGGCACTACCTTTAAAACATAGTTGATATCATTTTTTCATAATATGACGTATGATACCCTATTGTACCAAGTATCATACGTAAATATTATTTATGTCTAAATATGTGCTGTTTTCTAAAGGGCCAAAAAGAAAAATATGTAGAAAGTACCAAATTCCGACGTAAAATGAAAAATAAGACGTGTCAAAATTAAAATGACACTTTTAGTAGTGCCCTACCTAGATTGGGAAATCAGGTCGCCCGCTCGAAACATCGAAAAAAATGTAAATAGGAATTAGTACAATAAAAATTCACGATCGAGAGATCAAAAAAAATATTTTGCATTTATAAGTACTCGCGTTGAATTTAAAAGGACGGGTCTTAAATAAACATTGTACTACACTGTGATTCAATCAATGAATTATTTTTTGTGAGATAATTCCTCAAACACAGAGGTTTTAAAAGTACATGCAATGGGTTCATTAATGACACATTACCTCTTTGAACCTGTTTTTTATATTGTAAAGACACAAGTATTGTCAGTACAAGGCAAACAAGTAAGATATAGGTAGAAAATTAGCAACTGTAATAATCAGTCATGTTAATTATGTATCTAATCACATATTGATATTTTTTTTTGATTTTGTACCAGTTTGAGGGAGAAATAAAACAATAAGTAGAATGTACAGTAGGAATTGAGTGTTGTAGTTGAATTCAAACACTGTTTTAATTGTGGAAAGAAAAATTGTATTTTTATCAGTTATTGGTCAAGACAATGATTTTTTATTTTCTAGCTGCTTAAATAGTTTAAAACTTTTTTGTGTTGATATTACTAGTAAATACATTATGAAAATGTCCCCAAAATGATGAGTAGTAACATTTTCTTTTTGGCAATAAAGGGCTAGTCAGAGGTATAACTACATATCTTTAGTGTTTCTCTGACATCTAGTAAAATTTACTAGATATTTGACTTTTGTTAGTCATTTCTTCATGTTGTATTTTTTTCATTCAAAAACATGACTATTGAAATTGTGACAAGGCTGAAGTAGGCATTTTCAATCATATACCTACCTAGTTTTAATGTTTTTATGCATGGAAGTATTACATTGCCCTACCTTCTGGAGTAGCTTGCATGTAAACAAATCAGTCTATTTTTGACATCATTTTCATTACACTGTTGATTGTCACCATTTTGATCATTGGTAGATTGATGTTGCTGTTGCATGTGACTGCTATCGTTGTTGACATAAGAAGCATCCATCAATGCTGCCCTCTTTGTGGATAGCATCATTTTTCTATTGATTGTTGCCTAAATTGCCAAACCATAAAAGGTTTTGGATATTATTTGTTGCTGCATCATCAACACTGTAATTTCTTGCTTCAACTTGTATGCTATACCAACCTTGATGCCATGTTACTGCTGCTGTCATGAATGTCTTCTAATGTTGCAACCATGAAGGAATTTTCTTCCTATTTCAGTATCATTTGATTGGTATTTATGATAAGAGCAAGTGATTTGATTCAAATTGATGGAAACATTATGTTCAAAGACAAGAATAATGAAAAATGGACATGCACCAATGGCCAAACCAACAAAGAAGACTCTTTCTATGTATTATTGAGAATGATCAAATGGAGCTGGCAATGCAGGACCACTGTCAAGGATAATGGAGAGGCCATAGAGAAAGTTCATGGCAAAAAATATCTTGCAACTATCCAATTGCAACTCATCAATTCTATGCACACTTGAAAATAGAGCAAATGTACAAATGTAATTTATGTGAGTTGCTAAAATCAAAAGATTCTGGTGACTCTTCTGGCATATTATTTCATGAAACGAAGTGCTAAAAAAGTCACATGTGATTTTGAAATTGATGAATTTTCAATTTTACATTTTTTACTTGATGTTAATGTAAATTTCATTGGACCAGATGAAGAGGGAAACAAAAATAAAATTACACAAGTAATATTGTGGGAAGATATATGTTAACTGCAGAATTTGATTGAGTGTAAATGTTGTAAAAAGTTGAAGTTACTTTCCAGCTCAAAATTGCAGTTGAGCTTTTTGAACTGTTACTGACAGTCACATTTTTAAAAAATATGATTTACATTAAATGCATTGAACTATGCAATAGACCATTGCACTAATTTTAGAGACTGCTATCCACATGGTTTTAAGAATTCAATCAATATCAGTGCAAGATAAGTATTGTGTATGATATGCTGCTTGGTAATTGACTTCAAACTTGATAGTCATTGTGTTGTGAGAGGTATTTTGATGATGCGAGAGACTTTGTTACACCACCATGATACTTGAATAAGTACATAAGTACAAGTTAAGATAGAAATGGTCTATTTCATCTATTTGAAGTAATACTAATATATTATGGGCCAATATTTTTTCCAAACAGTATTTTTTTTGCTTTTTGAGAGTTTAATCAAAACCTCTAGTTTTTACCTACTTCTATTGATGTAAATGCAGTAGTGAAGTGTGATATTTTTTATCCTTGTCCATGGTATAAGGATAGTGGACATAGTATTACCAGTGATTTATCTCTATTGCTACTCACAAGCTCTGATACTGTGATAACTGCCAATAATGTAATATCTGACTTGATTAAAAATGATAATGGTACAATATTTCTTAATATAATTGGACTCCATGATATCACCGTGTCTGTCACGTCACAGTGACAGCTGGTTCAACTTGAAATAGCACTGTTGCATGCAAAAGAGGCTATAAAAATACATATGCTAAGTTTTTCTTGATACATCATATCTCATAACCCAAAGCACACATCCCCTGTTACATCTATTCTACTGCATGTGGCTGTCTCGCTCAATAAATGATCAGAAAACCCAACTCTTACTTGCATCAAAATATCAATGTTTTTTGTGACAATACAGACTCGATAATAGGAAACTGTTAAAACTTTCAACACTCAGAATATCAAAACTTAGTGGTGTTGTTATCTTATTATTGCATCATTCAGTAGCAACTCACCTCATCACCACCACTTCCACATTCCATAGTGACCATGAAACCTGTCATAATGATTAATTTTGTTAACTAATGAAATACCTCTGCTATTGTAGTGTGTAACTCCTGAACTGATTGAGTGTCTCAATACTGCCACAGAGCCACACAGGTCACTGCATAGTGAAAATAGCCATGGCAATAACTCATCAAATTAGTGGTGGTTCATTAAAGATGCACATTGATTAGTTATAGGAATGGGGTAGGTTGTAGGTGATCAATTTCCAGCAAATATAATTGAAAGCTTTGTGGAGTGAAAAGGGTTACCAAAGATCAATATTCAATCCTAACACAATTGCACAAATATGTAGAAACTTATGAAATCATGGAATGGAGCTGGATTAATTGTGCGCCATTAGAAATTTGACACCAAACTCAACAAGATATTTAGATCTTATTCTAGATGCTCTTTTCTTATGTGAAAGGTGAACTATAATAGTTTTCCAACAAGCATGTTTTATGTTGCTTTTGATGTGACACAAGGAAGTGGTGCAATTTTGAAGAAAAGGATAAGTCTAGTACTTTCAAATTGAATTGTGCTTCCAACTTTTGTTTTGTTAAAATTGAAAATAGTTAATGAATTATTCTTAAACAATCAAAATCATCCTGTGTATCTGCATTGGTAAACAGACTCTGTGCCAATTCATCTATCCTCACTACCACAGTACAATATTCGGCCCAGCTTACTATCACAGGGAGAATTCAATGACTTTCAGCCTTGATTTTTTCAAGTTTCCTCAGTTGCTGTGTCCCCTTTTCTTTGTCAACCCTAAACTCATTTCTTTCTAGGTTTGTTGATTCAAACTCAACTGTTCCATCTTCATCAAAGGACAAAAGAATGAAAATCAAGCCAAGCAGAACTGTTGTCCAAACGGCATCTGCCGAAATAGAAGTTGTTCATGATGCAACTTTCATATTATTGTTCAAAAGGAGGTAAATGTGTCACTAATGTATTTGCATGTCTATCTCATCTAAAAAAATGTCTTATTGTCTAGTGATACAATCATCATTTAGAGTATTTCTGCTTCATAAACCTAAAAGAGCTATCGGCTCAGTGTCGAATTCGGAACCAGCAACTGTGATTTTCCAACATTCAAATGGCCCAAGTTTAAGCAGCACATGTTTGAGAAGCATGATTTACTCATCATCAAAAATTATTTTGAACAAAGTTCCATTGCAGATAAATTGTCAAAAAAGATCGAAAATTCTGGTATCGTTGCACTGCTGTCAGCTCAAAGAAAAGTTACATAGTGACCCCAGACATTAGACTTCGCCTGCTGTCATTCCCATCATGTCAGAGACTAACGAAGGCTTGCAAAGTCATTCACTCCACCCATTGCACCCATCATGCCCATTACGAACGTTCATCAAAACCAGGGGCCCCAACCAAAGACAAAACCAATCCAACACCATACCCCGTCCCACGCTCATTTTTAGAACCTGGCCCTGCCATATCTACGTGTAACCATCCTCCTTTGTAACTGGGATCAAGGTGACTTTCGATAAAGTGTCCAGCACAACTGGATTGAGCATTGGATCTGTCTTTCACAGAGTTTTTCATATCGGCCACCTGAGGAGGATTCAAGAGGAATTCGAGAAGGTAATCTCATTTAGAAAAGTGTTTTGAACAGAAACTATGTCAATACCAACAAATAGATCAGGAATTTGCAACCAAGAACTAACCTTGGAGTTGAATTCCTTCTTCAACAATTCCGGAGCATACAGCATGGGATAACAAAGATCCCCCGACGCCAATCCAGCTTGCACCGCCTTCTTCTCCCATTCCTCCTCATTCGCCAAAATCCCAGCATGCATCTTCCCCGTACAAATCAACTGCGCCCCAGTAAGAGTCGCCATATCCACCACCAAATCCACCTCCCCATAATGCTTCGTCACATGCGCCACTCCATCCCCCAAGACCAATCGTCCTTCCGCATCGCTGTTGTTGATTTCGACTGTTTTTCCGGAGTAGAGTGTGATAATATCATCGTTGCGAACGGAGGCAGGCCCAATGGCATTTTCTGCAAGGCACAGCAGGAGGCGGATGGTGCGTGGCGTGCGGAGTTGGACAGCGGCCATGAACCCGCCGAGAACGCCTGCCGCGCCACCCATGTCGTGTTTCATTCCGGACATTCCGAGACGGGATTTGATGGCGAGTCCGCCGGTGTCGTAGACGATTCCTTTGCCTACGAGTGCTATGGAGGATGGGTGTGTGTTTTGTGTGTTTTGTGTGTTTTCTTCACCTTCTTCGTTGTCAGCCAATGATGTGGAGGATGACAACACATCGTTTGGTGGATCATACGTCATTATGATTAATCGGGGTGGCTCTACTGCCGCTTTACCAACATTGTAGATCCCTCCGTATCCCTTTTCTTTCAATTCGTCCCCGACATATTCTTCAATTGTCACAGTCTCGTCATTTTCGAATAGTGTCCTGCATTCCTGAGCGAATGCTGATGTGGTAAGTTCTTCCGGATGGGTATCTTTAGGGAGTGTATGTGTTTATAAAATTGCGAATTAATAATGCAAACTCAAAAATACACAAACAAGGCATAAAAATGCACAAAAGCGATAAAAGATGAAGATGTGCATGTACACATAAGTTGAGAGAACTCACCAACCAAACGACAAGCCAATCGGACTCCCTCAGCAGCCGCCTCTGCCGCCTTTATCTCTGCATCATTCTTAATCACTTTCCCTTGTGAATTTAAGAACGTGACATGAATTATCTTTTCACTTGATCCTTCCCCTTCACCACCATCTACATCATCTCCACCGTCTCCATCATCACTGGACTCTTCCTCGCCACTTTCACTACTTTCACTACTTTCCCCACTCCCACCACCCTTTTTCGTCTTTGTCTTTTTACAAAAAAGAGGAAATGCCCTCCCCAAAGCAGCCCCAATTGGCCCCAATGGAAAATTCTCCTCCACCAAGACCATGACATGTACCACCGATCCCTCCCCTTTCTTTCCTTTCTCCCCTTTCCTTTTATTCCCACCCCCGCCGGACGCACTGGACGCACCCCGTACCAAATCCGTCAAGGCATGCAAACTCAACGGATGATTGTTCCTCGACACCTTATTGGCGAGACTGCACAATGTGATTTTGTGGGGGGGACGGGGTGCCGCGGGTCCGACGGTGGGGACGAGGACGTGGCTGGAGCTGGAGCTGCCGGTGGGTGAGTTGGCTCCTGGGTGGATATTTGGTGGATGTTGTAGTTGGTGGTTAGTGGTTAGGTGTCGTTGGAGATGTTGGAGATGATGGAGATGTTGGGGTAGATGGTTGTTGGGGGTGGTTGAATTTCAGAATACCAAAATTTTAATAAAAGTTTTACAAGGGATGCCAAGAGGGAAAATTAAATTCCAGTTGACAAAAGAAGAAGAAGATGTAAAAGTTGTGACATGAGCACATTCGAACAACATATTTACAATCACAGCTTGGTAAATCCATACGCTCCAACAACAGCACTCATTCAAAATGCCAAAAAACAAAAAACATCATGCCATCCCAAATCATTCAAACTAACAAAAAAGATCAAATCAAATCCATCAACCAAACTAATAAATATTGATAAATATTAATGCAGCTCAAATTATCACAATTCAGCTCAACTCAACTCACCCAACGAATCATACATAACCCCCAAAATGTCCGGATGGGGCCGAAACCCAAACAACGACACATACGCATCACTCTTGTCAATAATACTCTTCAACGCGGCATGTCGTCCAATCAGTATTGTGGATGTGGCTCGATCTCGAACGTCGATTTGGGGGTTGAAGCAGAGGGTGGCGGGGGTGGATGCCGGGATGGTGGTGGAGGTGGAGGTGAGAAGAAAGGATACAGGGAGTATGTTGGAAAGCAATCTCTAGAAAATGGGGACAAATCAACGCAATCGAGCGTTTCTAACGGGACAACAACCAATGAATCCAACAACTCCAANGAGGTGGAGGATGATGAGGATGATGATGATGACGACGACGACGATGACGACGACGTGGCGTAAAGTTTGGTGGATATTTGGATGGCATGGCGGGGTGTATAATTTCTCGAAATTCTACTTCGTTCCAGTGAATGGTGCCATTGCGGATCAAAATACAATGATCTTCCCGCGTTAAGTGGAGAAATTCCAGTTGCCGCGGGATTGAGAGAAAAGGCGGTGGCTACACCCACCATGCTGCGGTTGGATCCAGCAAAAATTGCCCCGAAAGCAACGGCAGCGAGGAACCCTCGCCTTTGGATGGCGAAGGAGGAGAGAGGAGTGCCATGGCGGGGAGTGATGGGGGGTGTGGTGCAGAGGTGTTTTGGGAGGTGGAACACCATTTTGGAGAGTTGAACTGGCTACTGGCTACCTTATGGTTGCTAAAAGTACAGTAGTACCATACTTACTTACTCTGACTTACTAGTACTACTATTATTTGCTATCTTTGGAGACGATCCTGGAAGATCAGGCATTTTTTTCCCACGTATTTTCTACATACCTTAACGTACAGGAACCATTAATTACAAAAAAAAATTGACATTGCAACCTGTAATTGTCAAAAGCGTTTTTTAACAAATCGCGTTCATCATGTGGTTGAAATAGGTTGAAATAATCATTATTATTTGTTTCATTTTTTGACAGTTTTTTGGTGAACACAACTAGTCCGGAGCTGTTTTATTGTTGTTGACCATATTTTGTCATATTTCACAAGGATGCATTGCAAAAAAGCCCAATTTAAGAACTTGTCAAACACACCCCAAATTTGGGGTAAGTTTTTTTGTACATCTATTGTACATCATCCATCTTATTTAATGAATATTTTATCAGCTCTTCCAAATCCAAATATTGAAGAAAAGAGAAACTGCAAAACATCTACTACTCCAGGATGCACCTGATTGGATTAAGACTGGAAGATGAGGAAGAATATCTTTGAAAATAATGTGTATTACTATTTTCATGATACTGGAGGAAAGGTTTAATATTATGTTCTCTTAGTCATATCATTTGCTGTTGGTTTAATTGGTACTCAGCATTAACAAAAATTATTGAAAATTATTCATTTACAAATAAAACAAAAAAATGCATTCTAAAATGGTGAAACTAT
The DNA here is from genome assembly GCA_036939595.1 of Thalassiosira livingstoniorum. Classification (NCBI taxonomy): domain Eukaryota; phylum Bacillariophyta; class Thalassiosirophyceae; order Thalassiosirales; family Thalassiosiraceae; genus Thalassiosira; species Thalassiosira livingstoniorum. The sequence goes on from JALLOT010004741.1 coordinate 9,522, forward strand.
AAAATTATAAAATAAAAAGAGATAACTACAAAAAAATGACTGTTACTACTTCTTAATATATATTTTTTGAATTATTGATCTACACATGGAGTATTCAGCAATAGAAAATGATTGTAATTAATGACTAGTATTTTTTTAGAAATGAAGTTTTCAAGCATACTTACTGATGTGCCATGTTATGAAGTAATGAAATTTTAAAATAGTACAACACTAAAATACAGTCAGTTGACTAATAATACTATTTTATAATTTATAATTTATGAATCATTAAATCTACTAATGAATCAATTATTACTAAAAGATAACTAATTGAAGAGACCAAGAATACAGACAGAAGAAAAATCAAATTAAATTGCTCCTTTTCATGTTTGGTTCTATGTATATATTTTACTAGAAATAACTCTATTACACTTATATAGTAAGTATAATAAACCTAAGATTTGTGCAAACATGTAGCCAATGCTATACCAGTTTACCTCTATCAGATGGTTTGATAAGTTTGTGTAGGTATCTT
>JALLOT010004742.1:0-11710 GCA_036939595.1 Thalassiosira livingstoniorum
CCCAATTTTGTTCTGGGAAAAGTCCAGAATCTATTTGATATACTAATAGCTAGCAGCTTCACTTCTTAGTTTGGTTAAATTGCAGACTCTAATAAAATCCAAATTTTGCTTACAAAAAGCACAATTCAATTGTGAAAAAAGCTTGGAAAAGTAACTCCTTTTCAATTTCTCCTTCATTTTAAATAGTTAGGAATTAGTACTGAATTGTTACACTTGATTGTAGTGTCTTATTTTTTTGTTGAGTACTAATGATATGCACTGCAAAAGAGTAGGGGATTAAGATGTCTGAAATCTGCTTTACATGTGTCATTATTCTAAAGTAGGCTCTATCTAGATGTGGAAGCCAGTACCCTAATTATTGGTGAAAAAATACCGGATTCGTTTTCGAAAAAATTACCAGGTATGTTTTACATCCAAATATTCTATCCAAGTAAGTACGTTTTTTATTTTATGCTTTGTGTTTCTCAGTATTTCCGTTGTATCGTGTCCGGAAGCGGCAATAAAGCAAGGCCCACTGACCACTTTTGCCTTGAGACTTGAGATGTATAAGAGACAAGAGCCCATCCCGAAAAGCCCAAAGATAAAACAACATTAAAGATTTTTCTGCTGATGTCCACCTCTCCCGTCTCCACTTTTCACAAACCTCTCTCCGAGCAACTCTTTAAATTCCCTGCTTTGTCCCGTTATATCAGTCATGTTTCTGCCCACTGCACTTCTCCTCATGTCCTTCTTTCTGTCAAACCCGCATCTCGCCCGAGGACACAACCTCCACAATCATCCCCCTTCAGCTACGAATTGCACTGCCAACTTTTGCCGTGTCGATTTGTCACCGGAGTTGACAAAAAGTTATCGCATTCTTATTCCGGGGGGGTTTGTTGTTAACGATGGTGGGGATTGCCCAGGTTGTAAAATTACTGTGCGGTTATCGTATTATGGGCTTGCTTGGTTGGGTGTTGGCGTTAGCAGGGTTGGCGGGATGGTGGGAAGTCATGTTGTCATGTGAGTTGGACATTTATTTATCTGCCACTATCATTGAACGTATTGCTCCATCTCAAAGAAGAATTGCTGATTGATGTTCGTACGTATGATCAAATATCGATTTCCTCATTCTGACCATTTTTATTGACCTACTCCATTCAAAATAATTGTAACTTCATTTCGATATCATCAGTGGAGAACCCGGCATTTCAGAGCCCAAGTTTTACCGTCTTAATGGCAAAAGTAAATTACAAGTCATTGCATCCGATGATCAACCTCTAGAAGATGCATCAATTGAATTTATTGATGGTCACACAGTCATGGAATTTACTTCCACCTTTGAAAATTTTGGACTTGAAACAGGTCTTGCAACTGACCTGGGAACAGCTCCCCTCGGTATCAATTTGAATGGAAAGTCGACCTTTATTTGGGCTCACGGGAATGACGGAGAGAAGAATCTGAGTTATCATGGTGGAATCAACAGGGATACATATACACTTTACAACATGGCTTCTCTCAATGACATATCAGAGAAAGAAGCAAATGTCATGATGCAGGCGGAAATTACCACGACATACCATCAATCTACATGGCGTGCTCATGGAATTTTGGCATTTTTTGCTTGGGGGCTTTTTGCTCCAACTGCCATTGCATCTGCTTTATTTCGAGATGAAGGCGATGCGTCTATTTGGACCGCGTTGGAGAATGTGTTGGCAAGAGTTCCAAAAGAGTCTCGATTCCATAATCTGGTCAAAACATGGTGGTTCTACATTCACATCATTGCTAACTCTGCCAGTTATTTGTTTACCGTCGTTGTGTTTTCGATAGCAGTTGCTGCCATTGGTCGAGAGAATTCCATTTTGGAGTTTGAAGAAGATGATGTGGAAGAGGAGGACGAGGACCATCACGAGGGAGGTCATTGGGAGCATCCTCACTCGAAAATGGGATTGGCCATGTTCTTAATTGCATCTTTCCAAGTGTTTGGTGGGTATTTGCGTCCTTCAAAGTCTGATGCATTGAACAATTGTGAAAGTTTGCCTTCTCCAAGTCTGACAAAGAGTAACAGACGCTTGGTTTGGGAACTGATCCACAATGTGGTGGGTATATCCCTGTTTCTTTGTGGAGTTTGGCAGATGTATCAAGGAATTTTACTCTACCACGAGAGATATAACTCAAATATTGCTGCTTTTGGTGGGTTTTATTTCATTTGGATGGGTGTGTGGACTTTTGTTATCGTAGGAGGGTTTATTTACAAATGGCTTCTTCGTACAGGTGGCAATTCACATAAAGCTCAAACGGGAGATGACGATCAGAACCAAGAGAAAAATATTGAGGGCGAGGATCATGTTGACAGTGGAAAAGACGGGATGGAATCAAAAATGGGCAATGAAGGGAACATAGGTCTAGATGATACCAAAGAAGTGATTTGAAAAAAAGGAACAAGACATAATTTTTTTGTATCAAAATATGAAATTGGCGGCAATAATAATTAGGTAACTTGTAATTTAGCATGAGCAGACGACTTTGCAACAACACAACGGCAGATCATTCTGATTGGTAGAACGCTTTTGAAATTCAAGTAAACGATAATTACGGGCATTTCTATCGATAAATTTTATCGAACTACTCCCTTTGTTCTACTAAGAAAAAAGTAAGGGCTCATAATCAGAACAATTTATTCATCCACCACTTCCCGCTGTCATCATTCGGAGGATACCTTATATGAAAATCAAAGATGTCCTTGCCAGACTGATGTAAAACTGGTTCCATGTGTGAGAATGTGTCAAAACATCTCTTGCCATGATAGCTTCCAAAGCCACTGCCACCTACCCCTCCGAAAGGCAGTTTTGAGACAGAGAGGTGCACGATTACATCATTAACTCCCACTCCACCAGAAGAGGTTTTGTTGATGATTTGGTCAATTATTAATTGATCATTTGTAAATAAATACAAAGCTAGTGGGTTAGGTCGCTTGTTCACAAACTGTATTGCCTCGTCACATGTGTCCACTTCAATGACAGGTAGCAACGGGCCAAATATTTCTTCTTCCATGACTTTAGCATCGGATTTCGTTTTTCGGAAAATAGCTGGTGCAACGTATTTTTTTTCAATGTCGTACTCTCCACCGGCAAGAATATCCAAATCCTTCTCGTTCAGAAGAGAAACCAAGCGTTGAGTGTGGTGATCATTTATTATTCTCCCATAGTCTTTACTCTCCTTCAATGGAGCAGGGAACATTTCGTTGTAAACCTCCACTAAAATCTCATAAAATTCTGATGACAGATCCTTCAGAACGATGCAGTAATCTGGTGCAACGCATATTTGACCGCAATTCATACTTTTTCCCCATAATACCTTACGTGCAGCTAGTCGAAGGTTTGCTGAAGTGTCCACGATGAGGGCTGGACTCTTTCCGCCCAATTCTAATGTAACTGGTGTCAATTGTTTTGCTGCAGCCTCATACACAATTTTTCCAACTTTAGTCGATCCAGTGAACAGAATGTGATCGAATCGGTGGTTGGTCAATAATTCTGTACACACATCTTGTCCACCTTCAATAACTCTAATCGCCCGTGGATCAAGAAATTTGGATACTGCATTGGCCAATGCTTTAGATGAAGCTGATGAAATCTCGGAGGGTTTTATAATGACACAATTACCAGCAGCTATGGCGCCAACCAGTGGCATGAGTGCTAGATTTATTGGAAAGTTCCATGGAGAGATGATTAGAACAAGACCTGAATTTCGAAACGATCAAAACGGAATAGGAGCACCCTCTTTTTTAGAAAAGAAGAAAAATGGACTTATCACATGTCGTGAAAAATATTATCATTTTCTTACCCAGGGGCTCTGGCACAACCATTCCAGAAGAAGGAAAAAGATTTGTTGGCACCGAAACAGAAGAGGGCGCCATATAATTGCGTACAGAGGCAAGAGCTTCTGCTGCCTCAACTTTTATTGTGTTCAATTCGCTTAATTGGGCTTCGAATTCGGACTTTCCCATATCTATTTTCAAAGCAGCAATAAAATCATCTCTGCACTCATGCACCATCTGCAGGAGGGCCTGGAGTTGAGATTCACGCCATTCTGCAGCATGAGTGTATCGGTTATGCACTGATTTTCGTAGCTCGGATACGATGTTAGGGATGTCTGCAACGTTGTTGGGTGATGCCATTGTTAATTCGAGCTTCGATGCCAGGCGCTCGAGTCTCGAGTTCATTGAGCGAAGAGAGTAGCGCGTAGCAGCGGAGAGTTTATTCAGTTCAGTACCATAGTACTAACTTACGTACCTTAGTATGGGATTCATAATACCAGGTTGCAACCTAATTGTTAGTGAAAACGAGCTGATCTTTAAAAACGAGCTGGGTAATTTTTTTATATGACAAGGCAAATCTAGGCAAATCTTAGAAGCAAGAATATTTAAATACGAGCCTGATTTCGAGGGAAATTGAAAACGAACTAGGTAGGTAAAAATAATCTTCTTAAAAAACGAATCGGGTAAAAATTTTAAAAGTGAACCGGGTTCACATTTCACCTTGGAAGATTATTTCACCTTGCTTGGAAGACTTTCACCTTTCACCTTTCGCCGCCATCCGCCATACGCCATACTTGTATGATAGTATGTGGCTAAAATCCTCTTTACATCTCCAATCCATCTCCACGACAACTTAGGCACCATGAATCAGGCCAATCCCCACGCCCTCACCACAGCCCAAGATTCCAACGAACGATTTGAAGTCATGCAGCCACCTCCTTTGAATTTCAATCCCTACGTGGACTCACCCATCTCAACCAACACGATCGCCACCCGAGGTGAAGTTCATGAAAAAGGATTGTGGCACTGCAGTGTTCACATTTGGATTGTGAAATTAGATAACATTACCTCGTCACATCCACCATCCACATCACCAATGATACTTCTCCAAAAACGCTCCATGAAAAAAGACACCTTTCCCGGCCGATGGGACATTAGTTCCGCAGGACACATTGAAGCTGGGAAGGGAAGCTTGGAAACAGCTCATTTGGAATTGGCAGAGGAATTGGGAGTGGTGCTAGAAAATCCTGATACAACAACAGAATTGATGCCACCAAAAGAAAGTACAACAAAAAATAAAATAACATCAGAGACAAAGTGGAGAGGTGGCTTACGATATTCATTCACCATACCTGCAGAGCAATATCCACTGGGGGGTTGTAATGCCTACGAACACGTTTATTTCCTCATTTATGATGGTCCAAAAAGTGACAGCAAAGATATTGAAGAGTTTTCACTGGGACATGCAGAAGTGAGTGAGGTTTCATGGGTTTCGGCCAGAGAAGTATTGAAGTCATTGCTAGAGGGGGATGACAACTATGCTCCAAGAAGTAAAGATTACGTGATTTGCATGGAGAAAGAATTGAAATCTATTCTCGGACTCGATCAGCTCTGAGGGCATTTGTTTTATTGCTGCTATTAAGTCCTGTTGCGTTTGCATTTTTCTGTATTTACCCATGCCGTCATGAAATACTCTAAAGTAAGAATTAGTTGTGAAGCTAAAAAACAATCAAGTATGACGCAATGCCAAGATTTCTAATCAAATGAGTTACATTATAGACACATCAACAATTTTCCTTGTGTCATGATTAGGTACATCTGAAGTGGCATTCCCAGTGACAAATAATGTTTTATCTTGGGTCAGTTTCTTTTTGCCGTTTTCATTTGCTTGAAAAAGTGCACCGTGATACTACAAACTAATCAACCAAGAAATTCTTGAAAATGTGACCAGTTAAACTAATATTTACCAGGTTCTGACAATGATGAAAACTGTCCAAGCACACAATCATTAACAACATTGTATAAAAATGAAGGATGTGTAAGATTATTTCTTAAAGTAATAGTTGTTTCAAACCCCATTGGATTTTTGTCGAGTACCATTACATGGACTCAGGTTCAAGTATTGCTCAGAATTGTTGCTAGGTGTTCCAACTTACATTTTGCTACTAAAGACAGATTGATCTGGTATCATGCAAACATCTAAATGATTGTTTGTTAGTGTTTGGTTTAAGTACTAAATGCATGAGCCCCGTGCATAGGAAAAAACACAAAATTGATACTACCATAATGGGAACATTATTATTGGCATATGAAGGTTATTGGTGTTCTAACTTACATTTTACTAATAAAGGCAGATTGATCTGGTATCACACAATCATCTATATGGTTGTTTGTCAGTGTTTAGTTTAAGTACCAAATGCATGAGCCCTGTACATAGGAAAAAACACAAAATTGATACTACCATAATGGGAACATAATTATTGACATATGAAGGTTATTGCCTTGTATCGTTTTTAGCTAAAATGGTCTTTTGTTTATTTGACCTCAAATTTGTGGGTTCATTAGTAATTTAGATCTAGTTTTTTTCTTCCAAAAAAGCAGGAAATGCACAATAATTTTATATTCTTGCATTGTTGCTGGTGTGTTGATGATGGCATTAGGCATCCCTCCAACAAGAGAAGGAAACCTGATCAATAATCCTTCGTATGTGTTTTGTTGCTTACTCAGTGTATAACTGATTTTTTCTCAAAGTGGATCCATTCCAGTGTTCTGTCCTCACCACCTTGCTATTTGTCTACTCAATAGTGTTCTGCCCATTGTAGTATTTTTTAAAGTCAATATGTTATTTAAGTCAGGTTACCTGCAGGGTCAGCCTTACCAAAAATGGTCAAGATACTGAATCAGGCCAATATTGACATGCAGGTGAGAAAGAATGTGGAATGCTACTTCTCCACAAAAATCTAATGGTTGAGAAAGTTGATTTTACTACATGAAGTACCCCATGTATTTACTTTGAAAAAAATATTATGTGTTTGTTGTTTTGTTTGGCCCTCTCGGCTACCAAAATAAAACATCTAAAAGATTTCAGATGATAGTTAGAAAGTATGCAGTACATACTATTTTCACATGAAAACAAAACAGTAAATATTCTAAAGTCTTACTGCTAATGCATCAAAAACAAAAAAATAAAAATACTATCCACTTCTATGTCAATTTGTCTTTCGTCATTCCCAACCTACTCTGCAACCACACCAACATTGAATGAAGGGTTTTTGCTGCTTCATCACTACTTCAAATCATTGTGGGCAACATTCTTTTAACATTGCTGAGAGGGCAAAACACAAAAAAACATTGCAATGTGCAACACACAGTGTGTATTATTTTTTGACAAGTAGATATTGCTGTTATTGTTTTTGTCAACACAGAAATAGCAAAACAGCAACAAACATAAGTTCAGTGCCATCATCAGCTAACAAGGTAAAAATCTGCTTTGCTGTCATGGTCATGGCTCTGCTTCCCTCATTAAAAAAGAGAACAGAATGGCCATGGTGAATATGGCAACAATGCCATCATTTACCAAACAACCAGCTGCATAATGATTCAGAAGTATTTGCAAAAATCAACTGACAACAAAACTAAAATAAAATTGTATAAATAGAACTAAGAACTAAAAAACGGTTAAATTTCCATGGATTTTAAGACTATTCTATGTTTTTTCATCACAGATAAAACAAAGTGAACAACCTGCATTCTCTGATGCGATGTTCTCTCTAGAGCTGCCAAAAACACTCTTCTGCAACTCTAGTGCTGATGTTGTCTCTTTGAATGTCCTTGTTAAGTTTTGGAAACTAATTTGTGATATGTTCCATGTTGAGTTGAAAGATAGTTGTGTAAAAAATGAAGAAGGTATGGCCAATTGCCATTTTTGGCGTGTGACACAACAAAAGGTGACATTGCTTGCACTTGTTTTGTTGGTGATCAACAGGATAGCACTCACCCTATTGTTCTACATACAACATAATGTTTTACTTTTAGGTAGGAAGGATGTGAAAACAGTACTAATTCCTACATACCGAATCACTTACAAATTTAAACCCATTTTTGCAACTGTTGCAGAGTAGAACTGCAATCTCTTGCTCAGGGCGTACAATAACATGTGTTTGAAATCTCTGTCACTCCAAAATTGACATGATTCAGTATTTCTGGCTAGGGCTAGGGTATTCCTACAGGTTACCACCAGAATCATGTTATTGATTGCTGATAAATGCTTAAATATTATGTGCAAGAGAATTTGTTCTTTTAGTTTTAGATTATGAAGGTTCATCAAATGATTGAGAAGAAACTGAAAGTATGTTTAGATCTGATCATTCTGGGGATATGAAAGTGGGTATTGAATGTGCAATTTAGGTAAGAAAAATGCCCTAATAATTGCAACTAATAGTCTATTTGCTGTGCTGAAACCAGCATAGTCTGCACAAGCAAAAGATACAACTGAAAACTAATACAACATAAATAAGCAAAGTCATCCCAAAGAATGTGAGAACCAGTTCAAAATTTAGGTCAACAAAATAACTTTTCTTAGCATCCAGCTCACCAAAAAATATGAGTGTTCCCTCTTGGGAAAGATCTCTTCAAAAGCAAGACAGTGAAAAAAGAAGCAAGTCAATAGCTCTGATTCCTCTCAAGGAAGCTCTTCAAATGGCAGCGTAGCAATTGTTGATGCCTGAAACCCACTCTAGCAGTGTTGAAGGTGAATCTAGACTTCTATCAGTCCAATGTTCACATATGATGGCTCTTTGGATAGCTGGTGGCATTGCCGCAAGTTAGCTTGTGATTCTAATGGCAGAAATCATTGAAATCCAACAAAAATCAGTGAATGGGCACTGGAGAGCCTCTGAACAAACCATAACATTGTCCATTTGTTGATGTCATGTGGTGGCTATGCAACTGTATGTGGTATGGTACTGTACTTTTGCATATTTAGTGTGTTGTAGTACTGATACACCCCTACCTATGATACCATTGTGGGCAATAAAAACTGTTGTTCTTTTTTATCTAATGTTGACCAAATGTTTAACAAAAAACTAATAATCTTTTTGCAGCAACCAGACCTTGTTCCAGAATTTTGTCTGTTCTAATCGGATGATCTGTTCCACAGTTTATGGACGCCCCCTCTGTCATGATCCTCCACCCAAAAATACACAAATCACACCAAAGAGCCCAAAAACATTTCAAATCAAAGACCCCTAAGTATGATGCCATGATTCCCATCATGTAATTTTCTCAGTTGTTCATTCATTAAAAATGATTATTGCAGCCAATTTGACTGATCTCAACATACAATCGCATGTTTTGGTTCTTTTTTTCTGGGGCAACTTGTTCTTTCCAACTTACATCTATTGTTCCATGTGGTTGAAAATCTGTCATGAATGAATTTTCCAAACATTGGGAGATTCCATCTTCCTTCCACATGATGAATTTTCTAGGTTCAAATTATACAGCTGAAGAGGATACTTTTTTGCTTTGTGTATTCACCATTTGCCTCTTGGTTAGTTCCCCAGAACTATAGTATGATTTCACTATTGAATTTCTATGTTAAGTAATTTTTATATTATTTCAAAAGTTGACGACCTTTGTTCCTATTCTCATCCTCACCACTTCTTAGATACTTTGATGCTGTCTTCTGAATTGCCATAAAAAAATGAATTCTCTCTGATATTGATACGCTTAGACACAAATAAGGCATGTCCATCCATTACCCATCAGGCGATGACTCATAACCTGATTTTTTATACTCGTGTTTTCGAGATAATCGCCTTAGAAGTATTCTGGCGATATTTTGTAGTACAAACTCTCGTCACTCATCAAGATGCGCAAAGCAAAAAAAGATGTTGTGTCACAGCAGATGATGCTCGAGCATGGATTGGAATACCGCATATGTCAGAGGAAAACTTGTACCTATTCCTGCGTATGCAAAAAGAATCCCGTGGTTTAGCCTGATCCGTATTCTTCGTACGCTGTCTCAAAGAGCCCACCAGGAAAGATCAAACTCACGACCTTGTGGTAATTCGCTGCTGCGAGGCCAACGTGCTGCCAACTGCACTATCCTGGCTCTGTCACCCCTAGCAAATTCTACTAACTATCAATTACATCAACACTGCCATTGCATCCTCAAACTGAATTGGCGAGACATTTCAATAATTTTTTGACGAGCGACACTTTCTCCATCATCGTCGAAAATAGATTTTTTTAGGTATGGTCCGCTAATTCAAGCTTTTCAGTAGTCGGAGTCAAGGGTGACGGGTAATGGATGGACATGGCTTAATTCATTGTATCAATGTTTGTTGGCAAAGGATAGAAATTTGAGTTTGAAAGGCTGAGGGATACAAGCTTATATATAGGACATGTGTCATACATACTTAAAGTACCTACAGTTACAGTACAATCTTGAGCAAGACTGGGGGTGGACTATTGAAAACCTAGAAGTCCTTCATTTTTTAGTTTTTCTACCATGGAGACAAAATGTAGAGTTATTACTGAGTGCACAATACCATCATTTTATCTATCATGCCACCTCAACAAAAAATAAAGAGACAACTAAACTACCATACAATGGGATTGCAGTAAACATGACATCTGAATTACACAGCCAAACAAGGTAAGAGGCAATAACTATCTCAAAATTTTGACTTGTCCAGTTCCAAGAGTAGGATACTCAAGAAGATATCCATTGCTGATAAAAGCTTCTCAATAACTCTATAAGTTGAGATATTGTGAGTATTTCAAGTTGCTGCAACAAAATTGCCATGGCTGTTGCCTTGTCTTTGTAGATTTCAAAGTGATACTTACCTCTCAGCTTTGTGGAAAAAAAAATTATTGGTTGTTATTGAAGCATACTTTTTGTGCTAGATTTTTTGTAAGTTGTTTTCAACTATGGGTGCTTATTGAATTTTGATTATATTTGATAGAAGTATTGAATTGGAGTTGAACTGACTATAACTTGTACATAAAATCCTTTTTAAAAGCATTTGACACATTTTTACAAAGACCCTGGATTCCTGGTCTGATGTATCCTTACAGCACTTAGCTTTGTCAAACTAAGATCTCATTTTTCCCTTGATTGTGCTCTGTCCATCATCTGTCTTAATCATGTTCTAATCAATAATGCTTCTTGATGCAAATCAATGTTGCTCACACAAGCAAGTGATAAGTAAATTAGTATTATCTATAGCACAATCTCAGCTGCTTTCTTTATTGGAATGTCTGCTGCTGTGTATCAATATATATTAAGCTGATAATCTGTTCTTAAAAGTGGATGAATTTTACTCGTTGCTACTGGAGCTCCTCAGTATGTTGATGGTAGAATGGCTTTGCTTGAATGAATATAGTTAGTTTTCTAAAGCAGATTTAAAGTTTAAATAAAACACAAAAAGACCCAGGGTGGACAAGCTACTTACTTGGAGAAGGATCATACTAAGTACAATGTACAGTATTGTATTGTACCATACAAACCTTTAGTGCTTTAGTCTTGAACTGTTGTGACACCAAGCAAACTTTGGCTTTGGTTGTGAATATCTCAGTCAAAACTAACTATTTTTTTGCCCTCTTTTTTGCAACCACTTGAGCATTGAGTTCAGTAGTGGTTAGAATTGTTTTGAATGAGATGTCTCTAATGCACAATGATCAGTTCACTACAAAAATTTTCTTTGCTCAAAACAACCACAATTAGTTCTGGTTTATGAACTTTTGAAAACATGTATCTTGGACAAGATAATAAATATAGGTAGGGGGGATTTCATGAAATCGGGCCGAAAAAATGCTAGTAAATTTTCTAGCTTTTTTGATCTGGCCCGAGTTCCACCCTGAACCTTTTTTTTGCTTTTTTACGCACCGTCTGTCATCTGACGACCCTTGACC